>JASTWF010000029.1:10148126-10305626 GCA_030390025.1 Squalus acanthias | reverse complement strand
ACACTCACACACTCACTCGCACACACACTCTCACACACACTCTCACACACACTCTAACACACACTCACACACTCACACTCACACTCACACACTCACACTCTCACACACTCACTCTCACACTCACACACACTCACTCTCACACACTCACACTCACACACACACATAGATACACACACACTCACACACACATACACACACACTCACACACACACATAGATACGCACACACACACACACTCACACACACACATAGATACACACACACTCACACACACATACATACATACAAACACACTATCACACTCACTCACTCACACACACACACATAGATACACACACACACACACTCACACATAGATACACACACACTCACACACACACACATAGATACACGCACACTCACACACACACACACACATAGATACACACACACACACTCACTCACACTCACACTCACTCACTCACTCACACACACACTCATACACCCTCACACACAATCACACACACACTCACACACACACACACTCATACACTCATACACACACTCACACACACTCACACACAATCGTACACTATCACACATAGATACACACACACTCACACACACACACATAGATACACGCACACTCACACACACACACACACATAGATACACACACACACTCTCACTCACACACTCTCACTCACACACTCACACTCTCACTCTCACACTCTCACATTCCCACACTCACACACTCACACTCTCACACACTCACTCTCACTCTCACACTCACACACTCACTCGCACACACACTCTCACACACACTCTCACACACACTCTAACACACACTCACACACTCACACTCACACTCACACACTCACACTCTCACACACTCACTCTCACACTCACACACACTCACTCTCACACACTCACACTCACACACACACATAGATACACACACACTCACACACACATACACACACACTCACACACACACATAGATACGCACACACACACACACTCACACACACACATAGATACACACACACTCACACACACATACATACATACATACAAACACACTATCACACTCACTCACTCACACACACACACATAGATACACACACACACACACACTCACACATAGATACACACACACTCACACACACACACATAGATACACACACACTCACACACACACACACATATAGATACACACACACACACTCACTCACACTCACACTCACTCACTCACTCACTCACACACACACTCATACACCCTCACACACAATCACACACACACTCACACACACACACAATCATACACTCATACACACACTCACACACACTCACACACAATCGTACACTATCACACACTCTCACACACACACACTCTCACTCACACACTCTCACTCACACACTCACACTCTCACTCTCACACTCTCACATTCTCACACTCACACACTCACACTCTCACACACTCACTCTCACTCTCACACACTCACTCACACACACACTCTCACACACAGTCTCACACACACTCTCACACACACTCACACACTCACACTCACACTCTCACACTCACACACTCACACTCTCACACACTCACACTCACACACACACACACTCTCACACTCACTCACACACACACTCTCACACACACTCTCACACACACTCTCACACACACTCACACATAGATACACACACACACTCACACATAGATACATGCACACTATCACTCACTCACTCACACACACACACACATAGATACACACACACTCACACACACACACATAGATACACACACACTCACACACACACACACACATAGATACACACACACTCACACACACACATAGATACGCACACAAACACACACACACTCATACACACACACTCACACACACACATAGATACACACACACACACACACACACATAGATACACACACACTATCACACTCACTCACTCACTCACTCACACACACACACATAGATACACACACACACACACACTCACACATAGATACACACACACTATCACTCACTCACACACACACATAGATACACACACACTCACACACACACACACACACACATAGATACACACACACACACACATAGATACACACACTCACACACTCACTCACACACACACTCATACACCCTCAAACACAATCACACCCACACTCACACACACACACACACTCATACACTCATACACACATTCACACACAATCACACACTATCACACACTATCACACACTCTCACACACACTCACTCTCACTCACACACTCTCACTCACACACTCACGCTCACACTCTCACACTCTCACACTCTCACACTCACACACTCACTCTCACTCTCACACTCACACACTCAATCGCACACACACTCTCACACACACTCTCACACACACTCACACACTCACACTCACACTCTCACACTCACACACACTCACTCTCACACACTCACTCACACACACACACATAGATACACACATACACACACATAGATACACACACTCACTCACTCACTCACACACACACTCATACACCCTCAAACACAATCACACCCACACTCACACACACACACACACTCATACACTCATACACACATTCACACACAATCACACACTATCACACACTATCACACACTCTCACACACACTCACTCTCACTCACACACTCTCACTCACACACTCACGCTCACACTCTCACACTCTCACACTCTCACACTCACACACTCACTCTCACTCTCACACTCACACACTCAATCGCACACACACTCTCACACACACTCTCACACACACTCACACACTCACACTCACACTCTCACACTCACACACACTCACTCTCACACACTCACTCACACACACACACATAGATACACACATACACACACATAGATACACACACTCACTCACTCACTCACACACACACTCATACACCCTCACACACAATCACACACACACTCACACACACACACACACTCATACACTCATACACACACTCACACACTATCACACACTATCACACACTCTCACTCACACACTCTCACTCACACACTCACACTCTCACACTCTCACACTCTCACACTCACACACTCACTCTCACTCTCACACTCACACACTCACTCGCACACACACTCTCACACACACTCTCACACACACTCTAACACACACTCACACACTCACACTCACACTCACACACTCACACTCTCACACACTCACTCTCACACTCACACACACTCACTCTCACACACTCACACTCACACACACACATAGATACACACACACTCACACACACATACACACACACTCACACACACACATAGATACGCACACACACACACACTCACACACACACATAGATACACACACACTCACACACACATACATACATACAAACACACTATCACACTCACTCACTCACACACACACACATAGATACACACACACACACACTCACACATAGATACACACACACTCACACACACACACATAGATACACGCACACTCACACACACACACACACATAGATACACACACACACACTCACTCACACTCACACTCACTCACTCACTCACACACACACTCATACACCCTCACACACAATCACACACACACTCACACACACACACACTCATACACTCATACACACACTCACACACACTCACACACAATCGTACACTATCACACATAGATACACACACACTCACACACACACACATAGATACACGCACACTCACACACACACACACACATAGATACACACACACACTCTCACTCACACACTCTCACTCACACACTCACACTCTCACTCTCACACTCTCACATTCCCACACTCACACACTCACACTCTCACACACTCACTCGCACACACACTCTCACACACACTCTCACACACACTCTAACACACACTCACACACTCACACTCACACTCACACACTCACACTCTCACACACTCACTCTCACACTCACACACACTCACTCTCACACA
This sequence comes from Squalus acanthias, assembly GCA_030390025.1. Taxonomy (NCBI): domain Eukaryota; kingdom Metazoa; phylum Chordata; class Chondrichthyes; order Squaliformes; family Squalidae; genus Squalus; species Squalus acanthias. Next base: position 10,301,647 of record JASTWF010000029.1, on the reverse strand, counting down.
CTCACACTCACACACACACATAGATACACACACACTCACACACACATACACACACACTCACACACACACATAGATACGCACACACACACACACTCACACACACACATAGATACACACACACTCACACACACATACATACATACAAACACACTATCACACTCACTCACTCACACACACACACATAGATACACACACACACACACTCACACATAGATACACACACACTCACACACACACACATAGATACACACACACTCACACACACACACACATATAGATACACACACACACACTCACTCACACTCACACTCACTCACTCACTCACTCACACACACACTCATACACCCTCACACACAATCACACACACACTCACACACACACACAATCATACACTCATACACACACTCACACACACTCACACACAATCGTACACTATCACACACTCTCACACACACACACTCTCACTCACACACTCTCACTCACACACTCACACTCTCACTCTCACACTCTCACATTCTCACACTCACACACTCACACTCTCACACACTCACTCTCACTCTCACACACTCACTCACACACACACTCTCACACACAGTCTCACACACACTCTCACACACACTCACACACTCACACTCACACTCTCACACTCACACACTCACACTCTCACACACTCACACTCACACACACACACACTCTCACACTCACTCACACACACACTCTCACACACACTCTCACACACACTCTCACACACACTCACACACTCACACTCACACTCTCACACTCACACACTCACACTCTCACACAGTCACTCTCACACTCACACAAACTCATTCTCACACACACACTCACACACACACACACTCTCACACACACTCACTCACTCACACACTTACTCACACACCCACACACTTACACGCTTACTCACACACCCACACATTTACACACACACTCACACTCACACAAATACAGCAACATACACACAAACACACACACGCCCACAAACACACGTGTACACAAACACACACACACCCACAAACACACACTCATGCATGTACAAAAACACACATAGGCAGACACACACTGACAGACCTATGAACACACACACAGATACAAACACACATATATGCACACACACACACACACACAAATACCCACATATACACATAGCATAGATGCAGTTAAAGGGAAGATAGATAAGCACATGAGGGAGGATGGAACAGAAGGATATGTTGATGGGGTGCGATGTAATAGGGTGGGAGGAGGCTCGTGCGGAGCATAAACACCGGCATGGACCAGTTGGGATGAATGGCCTGTTTCTATGCCGTAATTTCGATGTAATTCTCAATAATAATTCTGGCTTATGCACCTTAAATCTTCTACTCATCATGTCCCAACCTAACCTGACATCTTGGGCACTTGCCCTCGCTACATCAAAAGCTTTGGCCCAAATTGTCCCTCCCCATCCATCCCGCTGGCCTGTGTCGCTGCGCGTATCCCCGATCTCTTTGCCTGATAATGGCACTGAACTCCCGGGGCTGCAGAACGTTCCCGTTCAATTCCCGTTAAACCTGCTTCCACTCTTGCAGCTGTTTCCCTCAGTAAGTTCGAGCATCTCAAAATACTGGACGTTCCGGACCATGAGTTTTCTCACATGGAGCAAACCGAAACTCTCGGTAAGTCGGTTAGCCTCTGCACGGTTCCGGTCATGCGACAAGTGAGCTGACGGACCCGAATCGGCAGAAATAATGGAGGTGATTTTAATCTTACTCGCCAGGTGGGATAAATGTGAAGATATCCAATTTGGTAAAAAAAAAACAGAAAGGCAGAGTATTTCCTAAATGGTGAAAGATTGGGGAATGCAGATGCTCAAAGCGACCTGGGTGTCCTTGTACATGAGTCACTGAAAGTGAATGTGTAGGTGCAGCAAGCCATTAGGAAGGCAAATGGTATGCTGTCCTTCATTACAAGAGGATTTGAGTACAGGAGTAAAGAAGTCTTACTCCAATTATATAGGGCATTGGTGACACCACACATGGAGTATTGTGTACAATTTTGGTCTCCTTACCAAAGGAAGGATATACTTGCCATAGAGGGAATGCAACAAAGGTTCACGAGATTGATTCCTGGGATGGCGGGACTGTCTTATGAGAAGAGATTGAGTAAACTAGGCCTGTATTCTCTTAAATTCAGAAGAATGAGAGGGGATCTCATTGAAGCATACAAAATTATTACAGGGCTTGATAGGGTGGATGCTGGGAGAATGTATCCCTTGGCTGGGGAGTCCAGAACCAGGGGCCACAGCCTCAGGATAAAGGGTCGGCCATTCAGGACTGAGATGAGAAGAAATTTATTCACACAGAGGGTGGTGAATCTTTGGAATTCTCTACCCCAGACGGCTGTGGAGGCTCAGTCATTGGGTATATTCAAAACAGAAGTCGATAGATTCCTGACTTGTAAGGGCATCAAGGGATATGGCGATAGGGCTGATGAATGGAGTTGAGGTAGAAGAATGACCTACTCCTGCTCTTATTCCTTATGTTCTTATGTTCTTATCCAGGGGATCGGGTGGAATTCGGTTTGAACTCCCCGCCCGACATTACTCTCCACTGATTCCAATGCAGAGTGAAATAGGGCAGGGTGTAAAACTAACACATGGGTTAGGCTGAAACTGCCCCCAGTACTTCAGTGAGCGAGTGGTCAATCTACGGAACATGCTCCCTCGGGAGACGGTGGATGCAATTTGTATTGATTCATTCAAATACAAATGAGATATATTTCTTTCAGAAAATAGCATTTTGGGATACAGAAAAGGAAGGAAGAAAGAATGATTTGCATTTCTATAGCGCCTTTCACGACCTCAGGATGTCCCAAAGCGCTTTACAGCCAATGAAGTACTTTCAAAGTGTGGTCACTGTTGTAATGTGGGAAACGCGGCAGCCAATATAGAAACATAGAAACATAGAAGATAGGAGCAGGAGTAGGCCATTCGGGCCCTCGAGCCTGCTTCGCCATTCGATGAGATCATGGCTGATCATCCAAACTCCGTACCCTGTCCCTGCCTTCTCCCCATATCCCTTGATCCCTTTAGCTTTAAGAAATATATCTAACTCATTCTTTAATATATTTAATGACTTGGCCTCAACTACCTTCCGTGGTAGAGAATTCCACAGGTTCCCCACTCTCTGGGTGAAGAAAGTCTTCCTCATTTCTGTCCTAAATGGCTTACCCCTTATCCTTAGATTATGACCCCTGGTTCTGGACCTACCGACGATCGGGAACATTCTTCCTGCATCTAGTTTTTCCAGACCTGTCAGAATTTTATATGTTTCGAAGAGATCCCCTCTCATTCTTCTATACTCCAGCGAGTATAAGCCCAATCTACCAAATCTCTCCTCATATGTCATTCCTGCCATCCCAGGTATCAGCCTTGTAAATGCGCACAGCAAGCTCCCGCACACAGCAATGCGATAATGACCATATAATCTGTTGTTTTTAAATCATGTTGATTGAGGGATAGATTTTGGCCCCAGGACACCGGGGGAGAACTTCCCCTGCTCTTCTTCGAAATAGCGCCACGCGATCTTTTACATCCGCCTGGGAGAGCAGACAGGGCCTCGGTTTCATGTCTCATCCGAAAGCATCTCGTGGGGGAATCTAGAACTAGGGGGCATAATTTCAGAATAAGGGGGCACCCTTTTAATTCGGAAATTAGGAGGAATTTCTTCTCTCAGAGGGTCGTGAATCTTTGGAATTCTCTTCCCCAGAGAACTGTGGAGGCTGGGTCAGTGAATATATTTAAGGTGGAGAGAGTCAGATTTTTGAATGATAAGGGAGTCAAGGGTTATGGGGAGTGGGCAGGGAAGTGGAGTTGAGGCCATGATCAGATCAGCCATGATCTTATTGAATGGCGGAGCAGGCTCGAGGGGCCGAATGACCTACTCCTGCTCCTACATCTTATGTTCTTATGATTTGAGACGTGTAATGTGATGAGTGTAGCGTGACTTTGGACCTATGGTTACCAACGCTCTCCACCATTGGGGGTTCTCCTCGCCTCACATCTGTAGTAGACCAATCGATGGCGATCGATTGCCACGATTATTTCTTTTTTAATTCTTTCATGGGATGTGGGCGTCGTTGACAAGGCCAACACTTCTTGCCCATCCCTAATTGCCCATGAGAAGGCGGAGGTGAGCCAACAACTCCATTCTCAATGTATCGTGCGACCACTGGGATGGTAGAAGGGGAACTAGACGGGCGTTGGATTAAAAACAGAAAATGTCGGAAATACTCGGCAGGTCCGCAGCATCTGTGGAGAGAGAAACAGAATTAATGGGGGCGATTTTGCCAATGGGGAGCTTTTGGAGGCGGGACTCCCACTTGTCGGGTTTTAGTCCCGCCTCCATCAACTTCTGGCCAACCCACGCTATTTTCCCTTGATTGACCTTGTTTAGCCCGCCCAGCGGGCTTAGCAGGCCAATTAAGGGGAAGCCGGTTACAGAGAACGTCAGTGTGTGACGTTTCGTCTGTCAAAAATTTTTGACAGATCATTTGTCATCGTTTGACATCTCTGTGAAGCTGTCAAACACTGACATTATCTGTAGTTTGATGAGTTCTTGAATTCAAGACCTCATGAAACCTCTTTCTTTTGTAGAAATTAGATGGTTGTTGCATTGGAGAATGCAACGGCCATCTGTCATCTCTGCCGATGAGATGTGAGACTCTCCGCATACCCATCGATTGAAGCCTGCAGGAAGAAACAAAGGTAAGTAAACTTTTTCTATCACTTTTCACTCCCCTCACATACTCACCTCTCCACACTTGCACCCATCACTTACATTCACAGCGCATTTTTGGACCCCACCGACCCCCGCAGACCCACTACTCACCTCGGTGACCCTGGCGGGTTTCGGAGCCTTCAGGAAGCCCGCACTTGTGAGGGCAAAAAGGGGATAATCCTATTTGCTGCCTGTTAACCACCTATTAACAGGCAGTTAAATGGCTGTAATCCCTTCCCGCCTCCAAGGAGATGGGTCCCCGGCACCGCGGGTCGGCTACCCGCCTCCTGACAAGATGGCACAGAGGCGGGTTGGGGGCAGGATGGGCACCCGCCCCCAGATTCTGCCATTTTTCCGGCAGTCCCGCCTCCATACCCGCCTCCCCAGGGCTGGCAAGATGGCGCCCAATGTTTCAGTTCAAGGACCCTATCATCAAATCTCATGACAAAAGGTGATCGACTGGAAACGTTGAATCTGATTCTCTCTGCACGGATGCTGCCCGACCTGCTGAGTGTTTCCAGCATTTTTTTGTTTTTATTTCTGATTTCCAGCATCCGCAGTATTTTGCTCCTTATTTATTTGGGCCTGTTTCTTTTTCTCGTTTGTTGGCTCCCTGGTTCGAGGGAGAAGGACCTCACATCATGAAACAGGTGGGGGAAAAACCAAGGCAGGAGCAGAAACAATCAAAAATCTAATCCGTGTTGGAACCAATGGTTCAGATACAATTACAAGTGAGGACTTGCAGAGATCCAGAGCAAATAGCCTTTGCCCGAACGTGACTCCAATGTCTTTGCGGAGAGAGTGTAAATAGAGAAGTGAGGGAGGATTTCAACTAATAAGAACATAAGACGTAGGAGCAGGAGTCGGCCACTTGGCTCCTCGAGCCTGCTCCGCCATTCAATAAGATTATGGCTGATCTCATCTTGGCCTCAACTCCACTTGCCTGCCCGCTCCACATAGGTCTTGACTCCCTTATCGTTCAAAAATCTGTCTATCTCCACCTTAAATATATTCAATGACCCAGCCTCCACAGCTCTCTGAGGAAGAGAATTCCAAAGATTCACGACCCTCTGAGAGAAGAAATTCCTCCTCATTTCCGATTGAAAAGGGTGCCCCCTTATTCTGAAATTATGCCCCCTAGTTCCAGATTCCCCCACGAGGGGAAACATCCTCTCTGCATCTACCCTGTCAAGCCCCTTCAGAATCTTAATATATGGAATGTCGTAAGTTTTGAGGGACTGGTAGCAGTTATCTGGGCTAGTTAATCCAAAGGCCTGGACCACTAATCCAGAGACTGTGAATTCAGATCCCACCACGGCAGCTGGGGAATTTAAATGCAGTTAATTAAATAAATTAGGAATTAAAAAGCTAGTATCAGCAATGGTGGCGATGAATACTACCGGATTGTTGTGAAAACCCAACTGGTTCACTAATGTCTTTTAGGGGGGGAAGGAAATCTATCATCCTTACCTGGTCTGGCCTACATGTGACTCCAGACCCACAGCAATGTGGTTGACTCTTAGCTGCCCTCTCAGTTGTACCAAACTGCTGCAACAAAGTCCGCACTGTGGGAGTACCTTCACTGCAGCGATTCAAGAAGGCGGCTCACCACCACCTTCTCAAGGGCAATTAGGGATGGGCAATAAATACTGGCCTTGCTAACATCCCATGAATAAATACGTGGGATTCGAACCCAAGCCTCCAGAGGAGACTGTGACCTGAACGCAGCGGCCATCCTGACAGTTGGGTTGGGAAAAGCCGAAGAGGGAGAGAAGGGTTAATAACATTGTCCAATAGAAGCAGAGGGTTTAGCTGCAACGAAATGGGAAAGAAAGTCATTGAGATAGCAAGCGATGAAACAATGGCGTGGGATGCCTTTAAGTTAACTAGGAAAAATGAATATTAGCTTTCATTATTTGGTCCAATTTCGAATCTTCTTCTTTCCTCAGCTATTGCTCTTGTAAAGCTGGAAGAGTTACATCTTCATCGCAGCGCAGGATCCATCGCTGTGGCTCCTGCACTAACTCAACAGTTACAGGACAGGTGGCACCTGAATGTCCTCACCATCAACAAGGGTTTGGATGATAAGAGTTTGGTAAAGCTCGGTGAGTCATTCTTTCAAAGTGTAGAAATGGACCGAACTAGAGGTACAATGACTGCTGGCATTTATATAGCGCCTTTAACGTACCCGAGGCACTTCACAGGAAAGTTATCAAACAAAATTTGACACCAAGCCATGAAAGGAGATATTAGGACAGGTGATTGTTCAAAGAGGTAGGTTTAAAAGGAGCGTCTTAAAGGAGGAGAGAGAGAGCCGGAGAGGTTTAGGGAGGGAATTCCAGAGCTTGGGGCCCCCTTCCTCCCTCCGATCAAATCCAGACCCCCTCCCTCCCTCCGATCAACTCCAGACCCCCTCCCTCCCTCCAATCAACTCCACACCCACTCCCTTCCTCCAATCAACTCCAGACCCTCTCCCTCTCTCCGATCACCTACACACCCCCTCCCTCCCTCCGATCAACTCCAGACCCCCTCCCTCCCTCCGATCAACTCCACACCCCCTCCCTCCCTCCGATCACCTCCAGACCCTCCCTCCATCCCATCACCTACAGACTCTGGCCCCATCCCATCACCTCAAGACCCCCTCCATCCCTTCCATCAACTGCAGACCCCTCCTCCCTCCCTCCCATCACCTCCAGGCCCTATCCCTCCCTCCGATCACCTCCTGACCTCCTCCCTCCCTCCGATCACCTCTCGAACCCCTCCCTCCCTCCGATCACCTCCACACCCGCTCCATCCCTCCCATGACATTCAGACCCTCCCTCCACCCCATCACCTCCAGAACTTCTCCATCCCTCCCATCACCTCCATACCCCCTCCCTCACTCCGATCGACTTCCGGATCCCTCCCTCCCTCCGATCACCTCCTGACCTCCTCCATCCCTCCCATCACCTCCAGACCCCCTCCGTGGCCCCGATCACCTCCAGACCCCCTCCCTGGCTCCGATTTACTCTGACCTCCTCCCTCACTCCGATTACCTCCTGAACTCCTCCCTCACTCCCATCACCTCCTGACCTCCTCCCTCCCTCCGATTACCTCTAGACCCCCTCTCTCCCTCCGATTACCTCTTGACCTCCTCCATCCCTCCCATCACCTCCTAACCACCTCCCTCCCTCCAATCACCTCCTGACCTCCTCCCTCCCTCCGATTACCTCCAGAGCCCCTCCCTCCCTCCGATCACCTCCAGACCCCCTCCTTCCCTCCAATCACCTCCTGACCTCCTCCCTCCCTCCCATCACCTCCAGACCCCCACCCTCCCTCCGATCACCTCCTGTCCTCCTCCCTCCCTCCGATAACGTCCAGACCCTCCCTCCCTCCCATCACCTCCACACGTGTCCATCCCTCCCATCACCTACAGACCCTCCCTCCATTCCATCACCTGCAGACCCCCTCCATCCCTCCCATCACCTCCAGACTCACTCCCTCGCTCCGATCAACTCCAGACACGCTCCCTCGCTCCTATCAACTCCAGACCCCCTCCCTCGCTCCTATCAACTCCAGCCCCCTCCCTCACTCCGATCACCTCCAGACCCCCTCCCTCCCTCCCATCACCTCCAGACCCCCTCCCTCCCTCCCTCTGAACACCTCCAGACCCCCTCCCTCCCTCCCATCAACTCCAGACCTCCTCCCTCCCACCGATCTCCTCAAGACCCTCTCCCTCCGATCACCTCCAGACCCCACTCCTTCCCACCGATCACCTCCAGACTCCCTCACCCCCTCCCATCACCTCCAGAGCCCCTCCCTCCCTCCAATCAGCTCCAGTCACCCTCCCTCCTCCAATCACCTGCTGCCCCCTCCCTCCTTCCAATCACCTCCAGACCCCCTCCCTTCTTCCAATCACCTTCAGACCCTCCCTCCTCCGATCTCCATCAGACACTCCCTCCCTCCGATCACCTTCAGACCCTCCCTCCCTCCGATCACCTTCAGACCCTCCCTCCCTCCGATAACCTCCAGACACTCTTCCTCCCTCCGATCACCTTCAGACCCTCCCTCCCTCCGATCACCTCCAGGTCCCCTCCCTCCCTCCAATCACCATCAGACCCTCCCTCCCTCCGATCTCCTCTAGACCCCCTCCCTCCCTCCCATCACCTCAAGACACCCTCACTTCCTCCCATCACCTCCAGACTCTCTCCCTTCCTCCCATCACCTCCAGACTCCCTCCCTCCCTCCCATCACCTCCAGACTCACTCCCTCCCTCCCATCACCTCCAGACTCACTCCCTCCCTCCCATCACCTCCAGACTCACTCCCTCCCTGCCATCCACTCCAGACTCCCTCCCTCCCATCAACTCCAGACCCTGCCTCCATCCCATCACCTCCAGACCCCCTCCAACCCTCCCATCAACTCCAGACCCGCTGAGTATCTCCAGCATTTTCTGTTTTTATTTCAGATTTCCAACATCCGTTTCCCCCCCCTCACTGAACCTGAATAAGATCATGACTGACATTCTACCTCAACTGCACTTTTCCGTGCGATCCCCATATCCCTTGATTTTCTTAAAGTCCAAAAGCCCCGTACAATTGCAACAAGACTTCTTTACTCTTGTACTCCAAACCCCTTGCAATAAAGGCTAACATGCCAAACACCTTCCTAACTGCTTGCTGTACATGCACGTTAACTTTCTGTATTCCGTAAAAAAGGAAACCCAAATCCTTCAATATTCTCAATGACTGGGCATCCACTGCCCTCTGAGGTTGAGAATTCCAAAGGTTCACAAACCTCTGAGTGAAGAAATGTCATCTCATCTCAGTCTCAAATGGACGGCCCCTTATCCTGAGACTCTATCCCCTAGTTCTAGACTACCAGCCAGGGGAAACAGCCTCTCAGCGTCTACCCTTTCAAGCCCTCCAAGAAAATTGTACCTTTCAATGAGAACACCTCTCGTTCTTCTGAACTCGAGAGAATAAGTCCCAATCCACTCAATCTCTCCTCAAAGTACAACCCCATCATCATAGGAATCAATCAGGTTTGATTCCCAGTCAGGGAATTCAGTTTTGACAAAGACAATTGAAGTCTGTGAGACTCTTCATAATTGTTTTAATTAACGCAGAAAAAATTGTGTTGCACACTGAAGGAAATGCAAACATGTTTGCCGGGTGACAGTCAAACTTTAATAACTTTTTTTATAGAATCATAGATTTACCGCAGAAGCCGACTGGTCAGCACAGCGTTTCCGTAGTGTAGTGGTTATCACGTTCGCCTAACACGCGAAAAGTCCCCGGTTCGAAACCGGGCGGGAACATTTTGTAAATCATGTTCAATTAAATTGTTGAAAAATGGAAAAATTCGCATTTCTTATTCAATGTCACAAAGTCCTGTTACATTTGTGTTTCTCTGTTCAGTTCTGTACACACTCCCGTTTCCAGCCCGGACCGTGCAGAAAGCCTCTCTCAAAGCTGCACATTCCGGCTGCTTTCAGTTGAATTGTGAAAGATTATTCAAGGATCCTGCAGCTTTGCCTCGGTTCACAACAGCAGATCTAAGCCGCGTTTCTGCAAACTACGAACCAAGTTCTCCAGAATTCCAAGGTGTGTAAGGAACTCAACCATTAAAATCCCAATTAGTCCCAGTCCGCTGCTCTTCCCCCATAGCACTTCCGACACTCCTGCCAGTGGAAACTGTTGCCCCCATAATTTTGATCAGCTCTATTAAATCCCCCCTGAAAAATGATTAATGGAGTTCAACGCGGGCAAGTGTCAGATCATCCACTTGAGGCCTAACAAAGATCGGCCAGTGTATGGTCTGAAAACATCTTGTCAGAGAATACCTTTTTTTCTGTGAAATAGCCGGTCCCGTTAAATTTAACAAAAGTTGCCCCAGTTCCCTGTTCTCACAAGTAATGAACATTTTAAAACATTCTCCTAAAATACAATGTGTAAAATGAGATATGGGTCAACAGCTCAGCACATGCAAAGAGCAAAATAAATGACTGAAGTTTCGACTGTCCCTCAGTAACCAGATTATAATTTATTTCATTGTGCAAAAGAAAGTTATCGTTTAATTAATGGTGATTAAAGCTGTTCTTATTTTATCACATTAGATGCATGTTATTCATTTAATAAAATCACTTCACATTGATGAATTAAAAACGGTGATATCAAAATTACTTCCCTAACCGGGAATCGAACACGTGTTCTCCCCCGCGATGGCTGGAATAGGTTATTCAATCATTTAAAGGTGCCCTCGAAAAGTTTCACACCGCTAAATTAAAATCACTGCTGCAATGTGTTTCTGTGTTGAAGAAGGGGCTTGAAAATGATAACAAAAACGCCAGGCAGCGCCCGCGGTGAGACATGATTAGAACTTTCACAAGTTGACGCTGCGAAGTAACCGCTGAGCAAAAGCTGACGCCGATTATCGGGCGAGAAACCGCTCAATATAAAGGATGAGCTCACAAACATCAGGCGCAGTGCAGTCTGGTCAACGTCGAGCCCCTCCTTTCTTATTCAGAGACATGAACGGGAGTCAGACGCCACAAACTTTAATTAAAGGCACAAATACGAGTAACACTTCCAAATTTTCACTGTTAAATTTATATCACTTTATTCCAAATCTGACTGCTTTGAATCTGAAATTCAGCACCATGGGATTTTATGTTACTGCTGAATCTATTTTCTGTGCACGGTAGAAATAACCGGTCCTGCTCAATATGCCAATAGTTGCTCCAGATTCCTGGTGTCATCAGCAATGAACATTTCAAAACAGACTCCGACAGTACAATGTGTAAAATGAGATATGGGTAACAGTTACATGCAAAGCCCAAATACAATGATTGAAGTATCGACGCTCGCTCAGTTATCATTTCTTTCATTGTGCAAAAAAAGATTATCGGTTAATTAATGATGCTTTTCCGTGAAAGCAACATAAAAGTTGAACAAAAAGCACTCGCCCAACGTGGGGCTCGAACCCACGACCCTGAGATAAAGAATCGCATGTTCTACCGACTGGGGTTTAACTTGTTCTGCAAACCACGAACCAGGTTCCCCTACATTCCAGGATGTGTAAGAAAATCAAGCACCAAAAGCCCTTTCATTAACCTCAGGGATTCAGGCAATTTTGTGATCGCAAAGCGCTTTCAGTCCTTGTCAATATCTTTTGTCTATTTCCCTATGTTTCCCGATTCTGACTGTCTCTCTGGCTCTGTTTATTCTTTGTGTGGCCACCAGCGGGTTGATTTTTAACGAATACCTGTGCTTGTGTCTTGATCCCCTCATTTGTTCAAAGTCATAGGCAGAAACAAACACCGGTATTCGTTCAAAATCAACCCGCAGGTGGCCACACACAGAAGAAAGAGAGCCAGAGAGACAGACCGAATCGGTAAACTCGGGAAATAGACAAGAGATATTAACAAGGACTAAAGCACTTTGCGATCAGAAGGTTGTCCGAACCCCTGTGGTTAATGAAAGGGATTTTGATGCTTGAGTTCCTTACACACCTTGGGCTTCTGGAGAACTTGGTTCGCAGTTTTTAGAAACGCGGCTCAGATGTGCTGTTGTGACTGGAACGGGGCCACCAGTCGCGTGGCTGCAATCAGCGACAATGATGTGCTATTCCAGCAGGCCCGGCTAGCTCAGTCGGTAGAGCATGAGACTCTTAATCTCATGGTCGTGGGTTCGAGCCTCACGTTGGGCGAAAGCGTTTTGTTCAACTTTTATTTTGCTTTCAAAGCGTCATTGGTAACCCATGACCTTGTTTGCCACAATGAAAGCAATGCTAACTGCAGATGTTGGAAATCTGAAATAAAAACAGAAAATGCTGGAGATACTCAGCAGGTCAGGCAGCTTCTGTGAAGAGAGAAACAGAGTTAACGTTTCAGGTCGATGACCTTTCGTCAGAATTGGAAAAAAGAGGTAATGGAACAGATTTTTCAGCAAGTTTCGGGGCTGGGAAAGCGGGGAGTGGATGAAAGAACAAAAGGGAAGATCTGTGATAGGATAGAAGGCAGAAGAGGTTAAGAGACATTGAGAGATATTCAAGGCAAAAGGAGATGGTAATGGGACAGGTTAAGAAACAATGGATGGCTTTAGATGAAGTGTAAATTGCGCTGGCAGAATGAAAGACAGCTGCCATGTGGGAGAGAAGAAAAGAAGTCACAAACAAAAGGTGTGGATAAAAATATATATATATGATAGGGGCCGTGTTTATGATCTGAAATTGTTGAACTCTATGTGGAGTCCAGAAGGCTGTAAAGTGCCTAATCGAAAGATGAGGTGCTGTTCCTCGAACTTAAGCCGAGCTTCAGTGGAACAATGCAAGAGGCCGAGGACAGTGAGGTCTGAGTGGGAGTGGAGCGGAGAATTAAAGTGACAGACAACCGGAAGCTCGTGGTCCCCCTTATGGACGGAACGGCGGTGTTGCACAAAGCAGCCATCCAATCTGGGTTTGGTCTCCCCAATGTAGAGGAGACCACATCGTGAGCAGCGAATACAGTATACCAAATTGCAAGTATACAAGTAAATCGCTGTTTCACCTGGAAGTGGTGTTTGAGGCACTGGACATTGGGAAGGGGGTAGGTATAAGGGCATGTGTTGATTCTCCTGCGCTTGCACAGGAAGGTGCTGGGCGAAGGGGAAGGGTTGTTGGGGGTGATAGAGGAGTGGACCAGGGTGTCACGGAGGGAGCTGTCCCTTCAGAATGCTGAAAGGGGAGGTGGGGGGAAGATGTGTTTGGTGGTGGGATCACACAGGAGGTGGCGGAAATAGTGGAGGATGATCCATTCAATGTGAAGCGTGGTGGGGTGAAAGGTGATGACAATGTAAACTCTATCATGGTTCCAGGAGGGAGGGGCAGGGGTGAGGGCAGAAGTGCGGCAGATAGAATGGACACTGCAAGGGCCATGTCAAACACAGTAAAGTGGAATCCTCGGTTGAGGAAAAAGGAAGACATGTCGGAAGCACTGGTATGGAAGGTGGCATCGTCAGAGCAGGTGCGGCAGAGGCGGAGAAACTGGGAGATTGGAATCGAGACCTTACAGGAGGCGGGGTGGGAGGAAATGTAGTCCAGGTAGCTGTGAGAGTCAGAGGGCTTTTTGTGAATGTCTGTCAATAACCTACCCCCAGAGATGGAGACGGAAAAGTCGAGGAAGGGAAGGAAAGAGTCGGAGATGGACCATGTGAAGTTGAGGGAAGGGTGGAAATTGGAAGCAAAGTGAATGAAATTATCCAGTTCAGGGCGAGAGCAGGAAATGGCACCAATACAGTCAACAATGTATCGGAAAAAGAGGTGAGGGAGGGGACCTGAGTAGTACTGGAACAAAGAGTGTTCCACATATCCCACGAAAAGGCAGGCATAGCTAGGACGCATGCAGGTTCCCATAGCAACACCTTTGATTTGGAGGAAGTGAGTGGAGTCAAAGGAGAAATTTTCAACGTGAGAACAAGTTCAGCCAGGCGGAGGAGGGTGGTGGTGGATGGTAAATTGTTGAGCCTCTGTTCAAGGAAGAAGCAGAGCGCCCTCAGGCCATCCTTGTGGGGGATGGAGGTGTAGAGGGATTGTACGTCCATAGTGAAAAGGAGGCATTTGGGGCCAGGAAACTGGTGTTAAAGTGGCGGAGGGCGTCGGAAGAGTTGCGGATGTAGGTGGGAAGAGACTGAACAAGGGGAGAAAAAAAAGAGTCGAGAAAGGAAGAGATAAGTTCTGTGGGGCATAAACAGTCTGAAACGATGTGTCTACCAGTGCAATCCTGTTTGTGGATCTTGGGAAGGAGGTAGAGGCGGGCTGTGTGGGGTTGGGGAACTATGACGTCGGCGGAAATGGGGGGATGATCTCCAGAGGAGATAAGAACATAAGAACATAAGAAATAGGAGCAGGAGTAGGCCATTCGGCACTTCGAGCCTGCTCCGCCATTCAATAAAATCATGGCTGATATTCTGCCTCAATTACATTCAACGGCCCTATCACCATATCCCTTGATGCCCTTACTAGTCAGAAATCTATCGACTTCTGTTTTGAATATAACCAATGACTGAGCCTCCACAGCCCTCTGGGGTAGAGAATTCCAAATATTCACCACCGTCTGTGTGAAGAAATTTCATCTCATCTCAGTCCTGAATGGCCTACCCTTTATCCTGAGGGTTCTAGACTCCCCAGCAAAGGGAAACATTCTCGCAGCATCCACCCTATCAAGCCCTGTAATAATTTTGCATGTTTCAGTGAGATCCCCTCTCAATCTTCTGAATTCAAGAGAAGACAGGCCTGGTTTGCACAATCTCTTCTCATACGAAGTCAGTGTCAGTCTTGGAAACGGTGACTTGATGTTCGGTAGTGGGGTCATGTTTCAGGCAGAGGTAGGACGAGTTGTCGGAGAGTTGGCGTTCAGCTTCCGCTAGGTAGAGGTCGGTTCGGCAAACAATAACAGCACCACCCTTGTCAGCAGGTTTTGTGCTTTGCATGTTAACTGTTAACTGTTACCCGTATCTCATTTTACACGATATATGGGCTACTCCAGCTCCTAATTCTTTCTTTCTCCTGCCCTTACACAGGAGAGCAAACTCACCCCTGGACATGCATAAGAAGCAAGTTCCAACAAAATGAATCTGCAAACATGATAGTTGCTACACTGCGGAATCGTCTCCACTTTCAGTACCAGGTCAGATGGAAATGTTAAGGGAGCAGGTGAACCGCTGAATCCCACTTTTAAGGGAAGTCCCAAAACGCTTGACACTGGTGTCAAAACAAATGAGTTCCACTTAGTAATTAAAAGTAAAGAAGGCCAGAAGTGGGATTCGAACCCACGCCTCCAGAGAAGACCGCGACCTGAACGCAGCGCCTTAGACCGCTCGGCCATCCTGACTTGTTAATGTCATTTCTGCAGCTCATCACTTCCGCATTTCGAAAGTTTCACTCCTGGTGCTTGTGCAATGCTGCTCAAAGACTCCGTGAACGGGATATCATCTCCCCCGGGGTTTTCCTGAGCCTGAGCTCGGTGTATGGGAAGGTTTGGCCCGGGTCCCTGGTATCTTGCAGCACAGGGATGGACAATAACCCGCTGAGCTCTGGAGCTGGGGAAGAGCAAATAATTAATGGGTTTGTTTCCGCGCCTGAATTGCGGCTTTGATCTGCTGGTATTAACCGAGGCCGGGGCTGCGAGATATTGCATTTTGTTCCCGTTTAATCAGAGGAATATCCGCAGTCAGGAGCTGAAAAAACGCAAGAAAAAAGATAAGAAATGTCAGCAATTGTGATCAACTCTTTAATATGTTTTCTGGAAGTTTAGTGGTTTAATTGTTTTAATCACCATTCATTAACCGATAGCGTTGTTTTGCAGAATGAAAGAAATGCTCACACTGAGGGATAGTCGAAACTTGAATAATTTAACTTTAATAATTTGCGAAACTTTATTCATTGATGAAGTTTTATACCCGAGCTGAATTTACACACTATGTATTTTAGGAGTTTGTTTTAAATTGTTGATTGCTTCTGACACAATAAACCTGTTAAATTTAATTCACAGAAAAAAATTTCTCGAATGTAATCCTTCCGTCCGGGATCGAGCCCGGGACTTTTCACGTGTGAGCCGAACGTGATAACCGCTACACTACGGAAACCTCTGCTTAGCTCAATTTCCAGAAAGCACTGTTCAGCGAGAGCGTGCAATACAGAATCGCTCTTTCTGAAATAATTTCCTTTCACTCGCATTTATCTGACCGAACTGCACAAATCAAAAATGTTCCTTTCAAACTCATTAACCTCCCGAATTTCCTTCCCGCCGAATCTTCTGAATCAGATGCCTCTAGTTTTGCCCACTCAATCAATGTCCCTTTGCAATTTTCTGCTCCCATCCACACGACTTACTCTGCCACAAACATAGTGTCGTTAAACTTGGTAATATATGCCTATAGAAGACTTTTGGATGACCTTTTATGTTAGCTTCCATTCTATTCTCATACCCTTTCTTTTCCCCTTATTTTCCTTTTCACTTCTCCTCTTAAGTTTCTATATTCAGATACATTGGGATAGTTGAAGCCCCCATTATCACGAGTCTGTACTTCATAGTCATAGAGTCATAACGTCACAGAAGGAGGCCATTCGGCCTATCGATTCTGTTCCAGCTCTCTGCGGAGTAACCAGTCTGTCCCATACCTCCTCTCTGTCCCCGTAGCTCTGCAAGTTTATTTCCCTCAAGTGCCTATCCAGTCTCCCCTTGAAAACATTGAGTGTCTCCGTTTCCACCACTTCTGTCGGCAGCGAGTTCCAGGTCCTCAGCACTCGCTGCGTAACAACATTTTCCTCACATCCCCCCTGTATCTCTTGCCCAAAACCTTAAATCTGTGTCCCCTAGTCCTTGTACCATCAAGCTGTGCGAACAGCCTTTCCCCATCTAGCCTATCTAAACCCGTCATAATCTTGTACAGCTCTATCAAATTACCCCTCAACCTCCTTTGTCTTAAAATAGTCCTGTGCAGCACCTTGGGAGGTTTTTCTACGTTAAAGGTGATACATAAATACAGTTTGTTATTGTTGTTGTAATGAAAACAAATGCAGCTTCTCCAACCTGTCCTTATAGCTAACATCCCCCATCCCTGGAACCACTCTGGTAAATCTCCTCTGCATCCTCTCAAGGGCCTTCACATCCTTCCTAAAGTGTGGTGACCAGAACTGGACGTAATACTCCAGTTGTGGCCTAACCAGCGCTTTATAAAGGTTCAGCGTAACTTCTCTACTTTTGTACTCAATATTTCTATTTATGAAGCCCAAGATCCCATATGCTTTGCTTACCACTCTCTCAATATGTCCTGCCACCTTCAGGGACCTATGCACATCAACTCCCAGGTCCCTCTGTCCCTGCACACTCTTTAAAACTGTGCCATGAAGTGTATATTGCCTCTCCCTGTTCCTTCTGCCAAAATGCATCACTTCACACTTCCCTGTGTTAAATTCCATCTGCCATTTGTCTGCCCATTCTGCTAGCCTTTCTATTTCCTGTTGCAGTCGATTTGTATCATCCTCACTGTTTGCCACCACAGCCCCCCCCCCCCGCCCCCAAGTTTTGTTTGATATTTAAGGGGGAACTGGACAAGTCGATAAATAGCGCTCCCCAAGTCCATTCCTGACTGCAAAACGCGCCAATCAATATCCGGTCCGGGGCAGAAGATCGTGGCGGTAGTGTTTAGCGCCGCCACAAAATGTCTAGTTAATTTCGTGAGCGGCGCCAAGATCGCCGCGCACGGACACTAATTACTTTGCGCCCCATTACCGCCCTCTTAAGGCGCTAACGGGAGGCTCAATCCAACTGAATTCCCCCCACCCCCCTTGACTCTATCTTGAAACCGCCGATTAAATTACCCATTAACCTAAATTCCAGTTACTACAACCCTAGTCTGTTTAATAGATCTAGACATCGGCCTGTACTGTAGGGAGGTGGTTGTGGGAGTCTCAGTGCCACTGGATTCTGTGCGGGGAAAACGGTCCACAGGTGGTCTGCTGGTCGCCAGGCAGTCACCCACACTTCCCCATTGTTTAGGCGTGGCCGTTTCACTATGAATTGGGATAGATGAGTGAAAGAGTTAACGACATTACTTGCTTGCAACATCTTGTTTCCCGCTTGCAAAAGAGGAAATCGTGCAGCAGACTGAATGACCTGAACTAACCTTTGCCCAATGCCTCAGTGTTTAAGGAGCGGGACTTGTAACAGCAGCACCGCACTGAGGGGACGAGGCTGCAGCTCGCAGGGCGTTTGTCCCGTTAAGCGTTTCAACGCGGTCGGTAGGATCAGGGACTTAGGATGAGCAAGGTGTGAAAAGCCCATCCTCCACTGCGACTGCTGGCTCTCCTCTGACTGCTCTCGCTGACTAAACTGTACAAGGCAAGTGTACTTTATTTCTTGTCGGGCAGCACTTGAGTTCCACGTTTGGGTAAAACCTCCAGCCCCGCAACCCTCTGAGATCTCTGATCCCCTCTTGCGCAGCCCTGAATTTAACCGCTCCACCATTTGCGGCCATGCCTTCAGCTGCCTCGGCCCTAAGCTCTGGAATTCCCTCCCTAAGCCTCTCCGCCTCTCATGACTTCTTTAAGATGCTCCTTAAACCCTACCTCTTTGACCAAGTTTTGTTCCTCTGCTCTAACATCTCCTTATATGTCTCGGTGTCCAATTTTGGGGCTTTTTTTGATCACGTTCCTGTGAAGTGCCTTGTGGCATTTTATTACATTACAGCCAGTATATAAATACAAGTTGTTGTTAATCAAGGCCTTTTGAACATACCTGATTTTAATCGCTCCAACATTGGCGGCCGTGCCTTCAGCTGCCGAGGCCCCAAGCTCTGGAATTCCCTCCCGAAACCTCTCTAACTGCTCTTTCTTCCTTTAAAACGCTCCTTAAAATCTACCTCTTTATTGTTTTATTCGTTCATGGGATCAGGGCTTCGCTGGCAAGGCCGGCCTTTATTGCCCATCCCGAGTTGCCGTTGAGAAAGTGGTGGTGAGCCGCCTTCTTGAACCGCTGGAGTCTGTGTGGTGAAGATACTCCTGCAGTGCAGTTAGGGAGGGAGCTCCAGGCTTTTGACCCAGCGACGATGAAGGATCGGCGATATACTTCTAATTCAGGATGGTGTGTGACTTGGAGGGGGACTTGGAGGTGGTGGTGTTCCCATGCACCTGCTGCCCTTGTCCTTCTAGGTGGAAGAGGTCGCAGGTGTAGGAGGTGCTGCCGAAGAAGCCTTGGCGAGTTGCTGCAGTGCATCTTGTAGAGGGTACACACTGCAGCCACGGTGCGCCGGTGGTGGAGGGAGTGAATGTTTAAGGTGGTGGATGGGATGCCAATCAAACGGGCTGCTTTGTCCTGGATGGTGTCGAGCTTCTTGAGTGTTGTTGGCGCTGCACTCATCCAGGCAGGTAGAGAGTATTCCATCACACTCCTGACTTGTGCCTTGTAGATGGTGGAAAGGCTTTGGGGAGTCAGGAAGTGAGACACTTGCCACAGAATACTCAGCATCTGACCTGCTCCTGTTGCCACAGTATTTATGTGGCTGGTCCAGTTAAGTTTCTGGTCAATGATGACCCCCAGGATGTTGATAGTGGGGGATTCGGCGATGGTAATGCCATTGAATGTCATGGGGAGGTGGTTAGACCTGTCTTAATCTCTCCTTATGTGGTTCGGTGTCAAATTTTGTTTGCTAATCGCTCCTGTGAAGCGCCTTGGGACGTTTTACTATGTTAAAGGCGCTATATAAATGCAGGTTGTTGTTGTTTTTGCAGTTGCATAACTGAGAAGACTGAAACAATACTACCAGTGAGCCGGCGTAGAAATAGGTAGTGATATGACCCAGATTTTCTGTGTGAATGTGCCTTTACAATTAAGACAGAATTGAGATGAGGAGGAATTTCATCACTCAGAGGGTTGTGAATCCTTGGAATTCTCTGCCCCAGAGGGCTGTGAATGCTGAGTCGTTGAGTATATTCAAGGCTGAGGTGGATAGATTTTTGGACTCTAGGGGAATCAAGGGAAATGGAGATCGGGCGGGAAAGTGGAGTTGTGGTCGAAGATCAGCCCTGATCTTATTGCAGGCTCGAGCGGCCGAATGACCGACTCCTGCTCTTATTTCTTATGTTCTTAATTAGTCTGCCTGAGGTCTCGGGTCTGCTCCAGGACGTGCACTGAACTCAGCTGGCCTGTAGAAAGAACACTACAAGAGGAGACAGCTGTTGTGTGTGCTGGAAATACTGGTGACCACGCACCCTCCAGTCTCTTTTCCTTAACGGTGAGAGACTGCGGTGGAGCTTAGAGATTTGGGAGTCCATGTGCACAAATCACTAAAAGCTAGTGCACAGGATACGGGGATAGGGCGGGAAAGTGGAGTTGAGGTCAATGATCAGCTGTGATCTTATTGAATGGCGGAGCGGGCTCGAAGGGGCAGTATGGCCTACTCCTGCTCCGATTTCTTATGTTCTTAAAAAATAACCAAAAGGGCTAATGAAATGTTAGCTTTTATCTCAAACTGGTTGCAATCCAGAAGTGATAAAAGTGATGCTTCGGTTGTACAGACCCCATTAGGAGTACTGAATCATAGAATCATAGAGTGACACAGCACCGAAGGAGGCCATTCGGCCCATCGTGCCTGTGCTGGTTCTTTGAAAGAGCTCTCCAATCCACTCTCCTGCTCTTTCCCCATAGCCCTGCAAATGAATCCCCTTCAAGTATTTGAACAGTTCACTTACTGTGTTCATTTTTGAGCACCAATCCTTAGAAAAGATACATTGAGCTGGGAAGTGCTAAGAACATAAGAATTAGGAGCAGGTGAAGGCCCTTCGGCCCCTCGAGCCTGCTCCGCCATTCAATAAGATCATGGCTGATCATCGACCTCAATTCCACCTTCCCGCCCGATCCCCATATCCCTTGATTCCACTAGAGTTCAAGAATCTATCGATCTCTGTCTTGAATATACTCAACGACTGAGTCTCCACAGCCCTCTGGGGTAGAGAATTCCAATGATTCACCACCCTCTGAGTGAAGACATTTCTCCTCATCTCAGTCCTAAATGGCCGACCCCTTATTCTGAGACTGTGACCCCTGGTTCTAGACTCCCCAGCCGCTCCCCATTTCTCTACCCCAGAGGGCTGTGGAGGCTCAGTCGCTGAGTATATTCAAGACAGAGGTCGATAGAGATTTTAGATACAGGTAATCAAGGGATATTGGGATAGTGTGGGAAGGTGGAGATGGGGTAGAAGATCAGCCATGGTCTTATTGAATGCTGGAGCAGATTCGAAGAAAGACAGAAAAGACTTGCATTTATATAGCGCCTTTCACGACCACCGGACGTCTCAAAGCGCTTTGCAGCCAATGAAGTACTTTTGAAGTGAAGTCAATGTTGAAATGTAGGAAACGCGGCAGCTAAATTGCGCACAGCAAGGTTCCAACAAACAGCAATGTGATAATGAGCAGATAATCTGTTTTTGTTATGTTGGTTGAAGGATAAATATGGGCCAGGACACCGGGGAAAACTCCTCTGCTCTTCTTTGTAATAGTGCCATGGGATCTTTTACGTCCACCTGAGCGAGCAGCCGGGGCCTCGGTTTAACGTCTCATCCGAAAGACGGCACCTCCGACAGTGCAGCGCTCCCTCAGTACAGCCCCTCCGACAGTGCAGCGCTCCCTCAGTACAGCCCCTCCGACAGTGCAGCACTGGCAGTTCAGGACCAAGCGGCCTACTCCTGTTCCTATTTCTTATGTTCTTATGAAACAGTTAAGTATGTTACTTTCTGATGACACTCCTTTTACCACTTAGACCTTATTTTACAGGAAATTGTGCAATGGACTGATGGTCAGGACCATAAGATACGGAAAACGCCTCAGCCCAGATGAAACAAGACACTGGGGTCGATTTTCGTTTCCCTACTGCCTCGTACATTTTGGCAAATGGCAGTAGGCAGATGGAAATGATTTTTTCTTTAATATTTGATATTGCTGGGTCAAAATCCTGAAACTCCCTCCCTAACAGCACTGTGGGAGTACCTTCACCACACGGACTGCAGCGGTTCAAGAAGGCGGCTCACCAGCACCTTCTCAAGGGCAACTAGGGATGGGCAATAAATGCTGGCCTTGTCACCGACACCCACATCAGGTGAAATAATAAAAACACATCCTCCACAAGGTGCTTTGCTTCAATATAAGATCATATTGATATTATTTATAATCACATTGGTTATATTCAATATTGATATTTCATGTCTTCCTCTCTCTGATGTGCATTATGATAGAATCATAGAATGGTACAGCACAGAAGGAGGCCATTTGGCCCATCGTGCCTGTGCTAGCTCTTTGAAAGTGCTATCCAATTAGACCCACTCCCCTGCTCTTTAAATGTCTCAAGTCTGGCTTGTTTCCCTTTCAACTGCTCAGCTCAGTTGAGCGGGAGTGGGCCTAGCTGAAGTGCTCTTGCGGAGAGCCGGCACGGGCTAGACGGGTCGAATGGCTTCCTCCTGTGCTGTAGCCATTCTATGATTCTTTCCCCATAGCCCTGCAATTATTTTTCCAATTCCCTTTTGAAAGCTACTATTGAATCTGTTTCCTCCAGCCTTTCAGGTGATGCGTTCCTGATCACAACAACTCGCCGTGTAACAGAATTTCTCCTCATCTCCCCCTCTGGTTCCTTTGCCAATTATCTCAAATCTGTGGTCCTCTGGTTAAGAACATAAGAACATAAGCAATAGGGGCAGAGTAGGCCAATCGGCCCCTCGAGCCTGCTCCACCATTCAATAAGATCACCGCTGATCCAATCTTGGCCTCAACACCACTTTCCCGCCCCCTCCACATAATTCTTGACTCCCTTGTAGTTAAAATTTATGTTAATCTCCGCCTTGAATATATTCAATGACTCCGCCTCCACGGCTCTCTGGGGTAGAGAATTCCAAAGATTCACGACCCTCTGACAGAAGAAATGCCTCCTCATCTCCGTCTTAAATGGGCGACCCCTTATTCTGAAACTATGCCCCCTAGTTCTAATAACCCCCACTAGGGGAAACATCCTCTCAGCATCCACCCTGTCAATCCCCCTCAGAATCTTATATGATTCAATAAGATCACCTCTCATTCTTCTAAACTCCAATGAGTATTGGCCCAACCTGCTCAACCTTTCGTCATACGTCAACCCCTTCATCCCAGGAATCAACTTAGTGAACCTTCTCTGCACTGCCTACAATGCATGTATATCCTTCCTTAAATATGGAGACTAAAACTGTTCGCAATACTCCAGGTGCTGTCTCACCAGCGCCCTGTAAAGTTGCATCAAAACTTCACTACTTTTATACTCCATCCCCCTTTCATGAAAGGCCAACGTTCGATTAGCCTTCCTAATTACTTGCTAACTTTTTGTGTTTCATATACTATTAACCCCCAGATCCCTCTGTACCGCAGCATTTTGTAGTCTCACTCCATATAAATAATAATTTGCTGTTTCATTCTTCCTTCCAAAGTGGATATCTCACACTTTCCCACATTATACTCCATCGACCAAATTTTTGCCCACGCTCTTAACCTATCTATATGCCTTTGCAGACTCTTTGTGTCGTCCTCACAACTTGCTAACCCACCTATCTTTGTATCATCAGCAAATTTGGCTACAATACACACGGTCCTTTCATCCAAGCCATTAACATAGATTGTAAGTAGTTGAGGACCCAGCACTGATCCCTGTGGCACCTCACTAGTTACTGATTGCAAATCTGAAAAAGACCCATTTATCCCAACTCTCTGTTACCGGCCCTCCAGCCAGTGGAAACGGTTTCTCCCAATTGGCTCCAACAAAAACCCTTCATGAGTTTGAACACCTCTATCAAATCTTCCCTTAACCTTCTCTGCTCTAAGGAGAACAACCCCAGTTCCTCGATAGTCTCGCCACATAACTGAAGTCCCGCATCCCTGGTACCATTCTGGTCAATCTCCTCACTTGGCTGCGTCACGTAGCGTTCAGATAATCGATTAACTTCTGCTCTTTGGTATCTAGACCATGGCGACGCAGCACTCTGACTCATTGCATCAGCCAGTGAAGGAAACACAAGAAGCTGAGCCTGCGAGGCACCATCGTCAGTTAGATGTTAAGGATCTGCAGGCGATTATGTCTTTCACCAACTTGGACATAGCTAAATTGGTGGAGCAGATTGAAATCGACAACCATGTGATTTGCCAGCAAAGGAAGAGAGGCTTCAACCATCAGATGAGAAGTGAACTGAAGAGACTCAAGACCTTTGAGAGCTTCGATCCCTTTGCCACCTGGAGTCCCGAGGAGATGGCGAGCGTGGGCTTTTATTACACGGGGTTGAAGATGAGTGTGCAATGCTTCTGCTGCGGGGGAGTTTTCTTCAGTACCGGCATCACAAAATCGCCCGGGTCAGAGCATCAGAAGTTTGAGCCGCACTGTGGCTTTGTGAAAACTTTGGATGTTGGAAACATTCCAAAGTATGCCGTGCGGGTCCAGGTGCCTAAGGGTGTGCCGCTCAACCGAGCGGAGCAGTTGAAAGGGCAACAAGCCAGACTTGAGGACTTCAAAGGCTGGCCTTTCTACGTGAAGATGGAGCCTGATCTACTGGCAAAAGCAGGATTTTCCTTTACAGGTATTGACAATCAGCAAATAACACACTGGGAGACAGTACATGAGTAATCGGAGACATGATGTGTGGTGAGTGCAGCGTGCTTAGTGGCAGGGTGCAGAGGGTGATGGTCGACGGTTGTTTTTGTGACTGGAAGCCTGTGTCCAGTGGTGTACCGCAGGGATCGGTGCTGGGTCCTTTGCTGTTTGTAGTGTACATTAATGATTTAGCTATGAATGTACGAGGGATGAACAGTAAGTTCGCAGATAACACGAAAATTGGTGGTGTGGTAAATAGCGAGGAGGGAAGCCCCAGGCTACAGGACGATATAGACGGGTTGGTCAGATGGGCAGAACAGTGGCAAATGGAATTTAACCCTGAAAAGTGTGAGGTGATGCATATTGGGAGGACTAACAAGGCAAGGGAATACACAATGAATGGTAGGACCCTAGGGAGGACAGAGGATCAGAGGGACCTTGGTGTGCATGTACATAGATCCCTGAAGGCAGCAGGACAGGTAGATAAGGTGGTTAAAAGGCATTTGGGATACTTGCCTTCATTAGCCGAGGCATAGAATATAAGAGCAGGGAGGATATGATGTAGCTGTACAAAACGCTAGTTAGGCCACAGCTGGAATACTGTGTGCAGTTCTGGTCGCCACACTATAGGAAGGATGTGATTGCATTGGAGTGGGTGCAGAGGAGATTCACCAGGATGTTACCTGGGCTGGAGCGCTTCAGCAATGAAGAGAGACTGGACAGGCTGGGTTTGTTTTCCTTACAGCCGAGAAGGCTGAGTGGGGACCTGATTGAGGTGTACAAAATTATGAGGGGCATAGATAGGGTAGATAGAAAGGAACTTTTACCCTTAGTAGAGGGCTCAATAACCAGGAGGCATAGTTTCAAGGTAAGGGGCAGGAGGTTTAGAGGGGATTTGAGGAAAAACTTTTTACCCAGAGGGTGGTTGGAATCTGGAACTCACTGCCTGAAAGGGTGGCTGAGGCAGGAACCGTCACAACATTCAAGAAACATTGAAATGAGCATTTGAAACGCCATAGCATACAAGGCTACGGACCAAGTGCTGAAAAATGGGATTAGAATAGTTAGGGCTTGCTGGCCGCCGAGGACACGATGGGCCGAAGGGCCTCTTTCTGTGCTGTATAACTCCATGACTCTGTGCTCGGGAGGAACAGATGACTTTGGACCTCTGGTTCCCAAAGATCTCCAACAACTGCGGGTGATCCTCGACTCATGTCTGAGTCTGTTGTGGACTCATTGATGGAGATTGATTGCCACGATTGGTCAACAATTCCACTATCGATGTATCTTGCGACTACCAGGATGGTAGAAGGCGAACTAGATATACCTTTGTCTTTTTTAGTCTAGAATTTCCTATGTTCCTGTGTTTCTATGAAGAATAGACACTCTACCAGTGAATTCCCCTTTGCCACTCCAACAAACCCAAACCTCTCCTTGTTTCCAACTTCATGAATGCACAGGATTACATAGAATGTACAGCACAGAAACAGGCCATTCAGCCCAACCAGCCCATGTCGGCGTTTACGCTCCACTCGAGCCTCCTCCCATCCTTCCTCATCTAACTCTACCAGCACCTCTATTCCCTTCTCCCTCATGTGCTTATCTAGCTTCCCCTTAAATGCATCTATACTATTTGCCTCAACCACTCCTGTGGTATCGAGTTCCACATTCTCACCACTCTCTGAGTCAAGAGGTTTTTCTGAATTCCCTACTGGATTTCTTGGTGACTATCTTATATTGATGGCCTCTAGTTTTGCTCTTCCCCACAAGTGGAAACAGTCTCTCTGTATTCACTCTATCAAAACCATTCATAATTTTAAAGACCTGTATTAGGTCACCCCTCAGCCTTCTCTTTCCAAGAGAAAAGGGACCCAGGCTGTTTATCCTTTGCTGATAGGTATACCCTCGCAGTTCTGGTATCATCATTGTAAATCTTCTTTGCACTCTCGCTAGTGCCTCTATATCGTTTTTATAATATGGCGTCTAGAAATGCTGATATGCTCAAACTCTACTGCGCCCTTTGCTCTATTGTACCCTTTAGACAAGATTTCTGACAATGTTGTCTGTTATTGATGATGACTTGACTAGACTATTCCAACGCACTCCTGGCCGGCCTCCCTAGTTCTGCCCTCCATAAACGTGAATTCATCCAAAACTCTGCCACCCATGTCTTAACTCGCACCAAGTCCTGTTCAACCATCGCCCCTGTGCTCACTGACCTACATTGGCTCGCAGTTAAGCAACACCTCGATTTTAAAATTCTCATCCTTGTTTTCAAATCCCTCCATGGCCTTGCCCCTCCCTATCTCTGTAATCTCCTCCAGCCCTATAATCCCCCGAGATATCTGTGCTCTGCCGATTCTGGCCCCTTGAACAGTACGGATTTTAATTGCTCCACCATTGGCAACCGTGCCTTCACTGGCCTAGGCCCTGAGCTCTGGAATTCCCTCCCTAAACTTCTCCGCCTCGCTACCTCTCTTTCCTCCTTTAAGGTGCTCCTTAAAACCTGCCTCTTTGACCAAGCTTTTGGCCATATGCACTAACATCTCCTTATATTAGTTAAAAAGTACTTGGATATGCACTTGAAGTGCCGTAACCTACAAGGCTACGGACCAAGTGCTGGAAATTGGGAGTAGGGGGGATAGCTCTTTGTCGACCGGCACGGACAAGATGGGCCGAATGGCTTCCTTCTGTGCTGTAAATTTCTATGATTATATGGCTCGGTGTCAAATTTTGTATTTAAATAACGCTCCTGTGAAGCGCCTTGGGATGATTTATTACGTTAAAGGCACTATTTAAATGTAAGTTGTTGTTGTTATGATATTGTGAATGTCCCAACACAGTCTCGGTAGAACTCCTACAATCATCATGCAGGGGAGATTTCTTTTTGAAACTCTAAGTTCTAGAGGTGATAGTGCAGTGTTTCAACTCATCAGACCACCTCATCCCTCATGACATGCGACACCCAGCAAAGAATGGAAGTGTTGATCACAAGCCAGGTTCACCAAGAGAGCGCGGACTGTTGGCTGAAACATCGAACTAGAATTTCGCATCCAGCCATGACTGTTCCTAACTACTCATCCAACAGGTATCAAGGATAAAGTCCAGTGCTTTTCCTGTGGTGGGAGCTTAGCAAACCGTGAAGAAGACGATGATCCATGGAAGGAGCATTCCAAATGGTTTCCAGAGTAAGTTAAGTCTGCATATTTGGCAGGGTGATGGAGGAGAGCAATAATTGTCCACTTCCCTGGAACAAGGCATCATCTCATAGAACAGCAGGCCTTGACCGGTGTATATATTGGCAGGGATTGAGTATTTGCACATATGCGCACACCATCCTGGCCTCGCATGCACCTCGAAACAGGAGAGTCTGGAGCCGAGTTCTCTGAACTCAAGTGTGTCAGTGCTGTGCGTTCTCTGAACTCGGTAGTGTTAGCGCTGTGCGTTCTCTGAACTCCAGTGTGTCAGTACTGTGCATTCCCTGAAATCCTTCTTCTTAGGCAGCCCCTCTGAACCGAGGATGACTTGCTGCCACATTAAAAATGAGTTCTCAGGTGACTGATGAGTCCAATGCGGGACCTACAGTCTCTGTCAGAGGTGGGGCAGACGGTGGTTGAAGAGGCACTGTTGGGGTTGTCCATGAAGGTCCTGACGTTCCAGGTCCCGAACTTCATTTTAAAGGGTGGAATTTGCCTGTGCGTGAATTCTTTTAACGTGGGGTGGCCGTTGCACATCAGCTACCACACGGGCTTGACAGAGCAAAGTCTTGGTCCAATGGCAAAGGGATCCAACACGATTGGAAACCAGGCTCTGCTACATCGGCCTAGCACACACACACAAACATTCTCCTACTGTCCTCCTCCCTCCTTCCCGCAGGAACTCTCTGCCTGGGTTTCGTACGATGCATTGTGGACCTCCCGACCTCGCTATTGGCCCGTGCCGAACCTACCCTGGGCCCCGACCCCGCTGTTGATCCACGCTGCGCCACTCCTGGGCCTTGACCTCGCTGCTGATCTCGTCCTCGCTCCTGGGCCCCGGCCTCGGACATGGATGATGTTGTCTCTCACAGGATCAAATTAGCTCTGATATTCTCGCGATCCCTGGCCCCGAGCTCCACTCGCGATCCGCTAGTCACTAGATCACTAGTCCAGCGGAAAAGCGCAGTCTTGACGGCAGAGATCAGTGGTGTTAGCGCTGTACATTCTCTGAACTCCAGAGTGTGAGCGCTGTGCATTCTCTGAAATCAGTGGTGTTAGCGCTGTACATTCTCTGATCTCCAGAGTGTGAGCGCTGTGCGTTCTCTGAAATCAGTGGTGTTGGCGCTGTACATTCTCTGAACTGCAGTGTGTTAGCGCTGTGCCTTGCAACTCTGTAGCCTGCCTGATGATGACTGGCTCAAATGACACATGGCAGAGAACCTGAATTGCTCTGCAGCAGCCCGGATCAAATTACACATTCCAGACATTCCAGTTGTGTGTGTATTGCCTTCCTGTTTTGTTGGTGGTTATAATAAAGAATGCTGATTCCACCAGAGTGGGGTAAATGGGCGCGACCAACTTTGACACTGTAAGCTGTGGGCTGGTTAACTGAAGATACAAGAGACCCGGTTTGCGATGTGACAGTGCAAATGTCCACTGGAGTTTGGTGTGGCGATTTTTTCCGCAGAGTTCGCACGATTTCAATTAGGCTAAATTTCACACTTTAGTGGATTTGGGGCGAATTCCTTAACGTAAAAGGATGTCCAGTCGTTACAAATATGGACCATTGGGAGCATTTGCATTATTCTGGGCGGCTCATTAACCCCCCTCCCCTCCCCCAGCTTTCACCACGGGATCCAAAAGAACGGGAGCAGGGAATTAATTTCACCCTTAATTTCCGTGTCAGCCATGTTGGTCTCACCCTCACCTCGGAGGCAGAAAGTTGGGGGTTCGATTCCCACTGCAGAGACTCGAGCACAGTAATCTAGGCTGACAGCGCTGCACTGTCAGAGGTGCCGCCTTTCGGATGAGACGTTAAACCGATGCCCTGTCTGCCCTCTCAGATCCCGTGGTGCTATTTCGAAGAAGAGCAGGGGAGTTATCCCTGGTATCCTGGGCCAGTCTTTATTCCTCAGCGAACACCACTGAAACAGATTATCTGGTCAGTATCTCATTGCTGTTTGTGGGATCTTGCTGTGTGCATATTGGCCGCTGCATTTTCTACATTACAGCAGTGACTGCACTTCATTGGCTGGAAAGCGCTTTGGGACATCTGGTGGTCATGAAAGGCGCTATATAAATGCAAGTCTTTCTTTATCAAAGCGTATGAAATCTATTTTTCAAATATCAATTGCACGTGAAGGTGCCGGCCGAAGGGGAAGGGGTGTTGGGGGTGGGATCACACTGGAGGTGACGGAAATGGTGGTGGGTGATCAGTTGAATGTGGAGGCTGCTGGGGTGAAAGGTGAGGACAAGGGAACTCTATTGTGGTTCCGGGAGGGAGGGGCAGGTGTGATGGCAGAATTGCTGGAGATAGAACGTATTGGAAGCAAAGTGAATGAAATTATCTAGTTCAGGGCCAGAGCAGAAAATGGAACCAATGCAGTCATCAATGTACCGGAAAAAGAGGTGAGGGAGGGGACCTGAGTAGGACTGGAACAAATAGTGTTCCACATACCCCACGAAAAGGCAGGCATAGCTCGGACGCATGCGGGTTCCCATAGCAACACCTTTGATTTGGAGGAAGTGAGTGGAGTCAAAGGAGAAATTTGTCAATTTGAGAACAAGTTCAGCCAGGCGGAAGAGGGTGGTGGTGGATGGGAACTGGTTGAGCCTCTGTTCAAGGAAGAAGCGGAGCTCCCTCAGGCCATCCTGATGTGGGGTGGAGGTGTAGAGGGATTGTACATCCATAGTGAAAAGGAGGCGTTTGTGGCCAGAAACTGGAAACTGGTGTTAAAGTGGCGGAGGGCGTCGGAAGAGTCGTGGATGTAGGTTGGAAGAGACTGGACAAGGGGAGAAAGAATGGAGTCGAGATAGGAAGAGATAAGTTCCGTGGGGCAAGAACAGGCTGAAACGATGGGTCTACCAGGGCAGTCCTGTTTGTGGATCTTGGGAAGGAGGTAGAAGCGGGCTGTGTGGTGTTGGGGAACTATGAGGTTGGCGGAAGTGGGGGGAAGATCTCCAGAGGAGATAAGAACATAAGAACATAACAAATAGGAGCAGGAGTAGGATATTCGGCACTTCGAGCCTGCCCCGCCATTCAATCAGATCAGGCTGATTTTCTGCCACAATTCCATTCACCGGCACTATCACCATATCCCTTGATGCCCTTACTCGTCAGAATCCAATCGACTTCTGTTTTGAATATGACCAATGACTGAGCCTCCACAGCCCTCTGGGGTAGAGAATTCCAAAGATTCACCACCCTCTGTGGGAAGAAATTTCTTCTCATCTCAGTCCTGAACGGCCTACCCTTTATCCTGGAGGTTCTAGACACCCAGCCAAGGGAACTATTCTTCCAGCATCCACCCTATCAAGCCCTGTAATAATTTTGCATGCTTCAATGAGATCCCCTCTCAATCTTCTGAATTCAATAGAATACAGGCCTAGTTTACTCAATCTCTTCTCATACGAGGTCAGTGACAGTCTTGGAAACAGTGAATTGATATTCGGTAGTGGGGTCATGGTCCAGGCGCAGGTCGGCGGAGGTGTCGTAGAGTTGGCGCTCAGCTTCCGCTAGGTAGAGGTCGGTTCGCCAAACAACAACAGCACCACACTTGTCAGCAGGTTTTGTGCTTTGCATGTTATCTGTTAACTGTTACCCATATCTCATCTTACACAATATATGGGCTACTCCAGCTCCTAATTCTTTCGTTCTTATGTTCTTAAGTCCTTACACAGGAGAGCAAACTCGCACCTGGACATGCATAAGGAGCAAGTTCCAACAAAATGATTCCGCAAACGTGATAGTTGCTACACTGCGGAATCGTCTCCACTTTCAGCACCAGGTCAGATGGAAATGTTAAGGGAGCAGGTGAACCGCTGAATCCCACTTTTAAGGGATGTCCCAAAGCGCTTGACACTGGTGTCAAAACAAATGAGTTCCACTTAGTAATTAAAAGTAAAGAATTTCAGAAGTGGGATTCGAACCCACGCCTCTAGAGGAGACTGCGACCTGAACGCAGCGCCTGAGAGCGCTCGGTCATCCTGACATGTTAATGACATTTCTGCAGCTAATCACTTCCGCATTTAGAAAGTTTCACTCTGGGTGCTTGTGCAATGCTGCTCGAAGGCTCCGTGACCGGGATATCATCTCCCCCGGGGTTTTCCTGAGCCTGAGTTCGGTGTATGGGGAGGTTTAGCCCGGGTCCGTGGTATCTTGCAGCCCAGGGATGGACAATAACCCGTCGGAGCTCTGGAGCTGGGGAAGAGCAAATAATTAATGGATTTGTTTCCGCATCTGAAATGCGGCTGAGATCTGCTGGTATTAACCGAGGCCGGGGCTGCGAGATATTGCATTTTGTTCACGTTGAAGAAGAGGAATATCCGCAGTCAGGAGCTGAAAAGCGCCAAGAGCTGAAAAAACACAAGAAAAAAGATAAGAAATGTCTGCAATTGAGATCAACACTTTAATGTGTTTTCTGGTAGTTTAGTGTTTTAATTGTTTTAATCACCACTCATTAACCGACAGCGTTGTTTTGCAGAATGAAAGAAATGCTCAGGGACAGTCGAAACTTGAACAATTTAACTTTAATAATTGGCGAAACTTTATTCATTGAGCAAGTTTTATACCCTATCTGAATTTACACACTGTGTATTTTAGGAGTCTGTTTTAAATTGTTCATTGCTTTAGACACAAGAAACCTGTTTAATTTATTTCGCAGCAAAAAAAATCTTGTTTATCATAATGTTTCTGCCCGGGCTCGAACCGGGGACGTTTCGCGTGTGAAGCGAACGTGATAACCGCTACACTACGGAAACCTTGAAGCAATTTAATTTGCAGAAAGCACTGTTCAGAGAGAAGGTGCAATACAGAATCGCTCTTTCTGCAATAATTTCCTTTCACTTGCATTTCTCTGACCGAACTGCACAAGTCAAAAATGTTCCTTTCAAACTCATTAACCTCCCGAATTTCCTTCCCGCCGAATCTTCTGAATCAGATGCCTCTAGTTTTGCCCACTCAATCAATGTCCCTTTGCAATTTTCTGCTCCCATCCACACTACTCACTCTGTCACTAACATAGTGTCGTTAAACTTGGTAATATATGCCTATAGAAGACTTTTGAATAACCTTTTATGTTAGCTGCCATTCTATTCTCATAACCTCTCTTTTCCCCTCTGATTTTCCTTTTCACTTCTCCTCTGAAGTTTCTATATTCAGATATATTAGGATAGTTGAAGCCCCCATTATCACTAGTATATACTTCATAGTCATGGAGTCATAACGGCACAGAAGGAGGCCATTCGGCCTATCGATTCTGTTCCAGCTGTCTGTGGAGAAATTCAGTCTGTCCCATTCCTCCGCTCTGTCCCCGCAGCCCTGCGAGTTTATTTCCCTCAAGTGCCTATCCAGTCTCCCCTTGAAAACATTGATTGTCTCCGTTTCCACCACTTCTGTTGGCAGCGAGTTCCAGTTCCTCACCACTCGCTGCGTAAAAAAGTTTTCTTCACATCCCCCTGTATCTCTTGCCCAAAACCTTAAATCTGTGTCCCCTAGTCCTTGTACCAAAAATTAGTGGGAACAGCCTTTCCCCATCGAGTCTATCTAAACCCCTCATAATCTTGTACTCCTCTATCAAATCACCCCTTAACCTCCTTTGTCTTAATATACTCCTGTGCAGCACTTTGGGACGTTTTACTACGTTAAAGGCGCTATATAAATACAGGTGGTTGTTGTTGTTGTTATTGTTGTTGTAATGAAGACAAATCCAGCTTCTCCAACATGTCCTGGTAGCTAAGATCCCCCATCCCTGGAAGCATTCTGGTGAATCTCCTCTGCATCCTCTCAAGGGCCTTCACATCCTTCCTAAAGTATGGTGACCAGAACTGGACACAGTACTCAAGTTGTGGACTAACCAGCGCTTCATAAAGATTCAGCATAACTTCTCTACTTTTGTACTCAATATTTGTATTTATGAAGCCCAGGATCCCATATGCTTTGCTAACCACTCTCGCAATATGTCCTGCCACCTTCAGGGACCTATGTACATTATCTCCCAGGTCCCTCTGTCCCTGCACAGTCTTTAAAACTGTGCCATTAAGTGTATATTGCCTCTCCCTGTTCCTTCTGCCAAAATGCATCACTTCACTCTTCTCTGTATTAAATTCCATAATTAAATTCCATCTGTCATTTGCCTGCCCATTCTGCTAACCTTTCTATGTCCTGCTGCAGTCGATTGGTATCGTCCTCACTGTTTGCCACAGCCCCAAGTTTGGTTTCATCGGCAAATTGAGAAATTCTACTCTGTATTCCAATATCCAGGTAATTTATATGTATCAAAAAAAGCAGTGGCTCCAGCACTGACCCTTGGGGACCACCACTGTCTACCATCCTCCAGTCTGAAAAGCTGGGGAGTCTAGAACCCTCAGGATAAAGGGTAGGCCATTCTGGACTGAGATGAGAAGAAATTTCTTCACACAGACGGTGGTGAATCTTTGGAATTCTCTACCCCAGAGGACTGTGGAGGCTCAGTCATTGGTTATATTCAAAACAGAAGTCGATAGATTTCTGACTAGTAAGGGCATCAAGGGATATGGTGATAGGGCCGGTGAATGTAATTGAGGCAGAAGATCAGCCATGATCTCATTGAATGGCGGAGCAGGCTCGAAGTGCCGAATGGCCTACTCCTGCTCCTATTTGTTATGTTCTTGTGTTCTTATCTCATCTGGAGATCTTCCCCCCACTTCCGCCAACCTCATAGTTCCCCAACCCCACACAGCCCGCCTCTACCTCCTTCCCAAGATCCACAAACAGGACTGCCCTGGCAGACCCATCGTTTTAGCCTGTTCTTGCCCCACGGAACTTATCTCTTCCTATCTCGACTCTATTTTCGCTCCCCTTGTCCAGTCTCTTCCCACCTACATCCGCGACTCTTCCGACGCCCTCCGCCACTTTAACACCAGTTTCCTGGCCCCAAACGCCTCCTTTTCACGATGGATGTACAATCCCTCTACACCTCCATCCCCCACCAGGATGGCCTGAGGGCGCTCCACTTCTTCCTTGAACAGAGGCCCAACCAGTTCCCATCCACCACCACCCTCCTCCGCCTGGCTAAACTTGTTGTCACATTGAACAATTTCTCCTTTGACTCCACTCACTTCCTCCAAATCAAAGGTGTTGCTATTGGAAACTGCTTGCGTCCTAGCTATGCCTACCTTTTCGTGGGATATGTGGAACACTCTTTGTTCCAGTCCTACTCAGGTCCCCTCCCTCACCTCTTTTTCCGGTACATTGATGACTGTATTGGTGCCGTTTCCTGCTCTCGCCCTGAACTAGATAATTTCATTCACTTTGCTTCCAATTTCCACCCTTCCCTCACCTTCACATGGTCCATCTCCGACTCTTTCCTTCCCTTCCTCGACTTCTCCATCTCCATCTCTGGGGATAGGTTATTGACAGACATTCACTACAAGCCCACTGACTCTCACAGCTACCTGGACTACATTTCCTCCCACCCCGCCTCCTGTAAGGGCTCGATTCCAATCTCCCAGTTTCTCCGCCTCTGCCGCACCTGCTCTGACGACGCCACCTTCCATACCAGTGCTTCCGACATGTCTTCCTTTTTCCTCAACCGAGGATTCCCCTTTACTGTGTTTGACATGGCCCTTGCAGTGTCCGTTCTATCTGCCGCACTTCTGCCCTCACCCCTGCCCCTCCCTCCTGGAACCACAATAGAGTTTACATTGTCATCACCTTTCACCCCACCAGCCTTCACATTCAATGGATCATCCTCCACTATTTCCGCCACCTCCAGCGTGATCCCACCACCAAACACATCTTCCCCCCACCTCCACATTCAGCATTCTGAAGGGACAGCTCCCTCCGTGACACCCTGGTCCACTCCTCTATCACCCCCAACAACCCTTCCCCTACGCCCAGCACCTTCCAGTGCAAGCGCAGGAGATTCAACACATGCCCTTATAGCTACCCCCTTCCCACTGTCCAGTGCCTCAAACACCACTTCCAGGTGAAACAGCGATTTACTTGTACTTCTTGCAATTTGGTATACTTTATTCGCTGCTCACGATGTGGTCTCCTCTACATTGGGGAGACCAAACGCAGATTGGATGGCTGCTTTGTGGAACACCTCTGTTCAGTCCATAAGGGGGACCTCGAGCTTCCGGTTGCCTGTCACTTTAATTCTCCACTCCACTCCCGCTGAGACCTCACCGTCCTCGGCCTCTTGCATTGTTCCACTGAAGCTCAGCTTAAGTTCGAGGAACAGCACCTCATCTTTCGATTAGGCACTTTACAGCCTTCTGGACTCAACATAAAGTTCAACAATTTCACATCATAAACTCGGCCTCTCTCATATATATATATTTTTATCCACACCTTTTGTTTGTGTCTACTTTTCTTCTTTCCCACATGGCAGCTGTCTTTCATTCTGCCAGCGCAATTTACACTTCATCGACAACCATCCTTTGTTTCTTAACCTGTCCCATTACCATCTCCTTTTTGCTTGAATATCTCTCAATGTCTCTTAACCTCTCCTGCCTTCTATCCTATCACAGACATTCCCTTTTGTTCGTTCACCCCCTCCCCCCTTTTCCCAGCCCCTAAACTTGCTGAAAAATCTGTTCCATTACATCTTTTTTGTAATTCTGACGAAAGGTCATCGACCTGAAAGGTCTCTCCTCACAGAAGCTGCCTGACCTGCTGAGCATCTGCAGCATTTTCTGTTTTAATTTCAGATTTCCAGCATCTGCAGTATTTTCTTTTTGTGTGGAAGTGTGGACTCTTCCCTCAGTTCGCATTGCTTTCATTGTGCCAAACAAGGTCACAGGTTACTAATGACGCTTTGAAAGCAACATAAAAGTTGAACAATGCTCCCGCCCAACGTGGGGCTCGAACCCACGACCCGGAGATTAAGAGTCTCATGCTCTACCGACTAAGCTAGCCGGGCCTACTGGAACAGCACATCATTGTCGCTGATTGCAGCTACGCGCCTGGTGGCACCGGCCCAGTCACAACAGCATCTCTGAGCCGCGTTTCTAAAAACAACGAACCAAGTTCTCCAGAAGCCCAAGGTGTGTAAGGAATTCAAGCATCAAAATCCCTTTCATTAACCACAGGGGTTCAGGCAACCTTCTGATCGCAAAGTGATTTAGTCCTTGTTAATATCTCTTGTCTATTTCCCGGAGTTTCCCGATTCGGTCTGTCTCTCTGGCTCTCTTTCTTCTTTGTGTGGCCACCTGCGGGTTGATTTTGAACGAATACCGTTGTTTGTGTCTGCCTGTTACTTTAAACAAATGAGGGGATCAGGCGCTTCTGTGCAAGACACTGAGGAATCAGGAGAAGGCAGGAGAAATGAAACAGTGTTTGTGTAACGTGTATATATACAAACATCGCCGTATACACTGTGGACCTCGTGGCGCAACGGTAGCGCGTTTTACTCCAGATCAGAAGGCTGCGTGTTCAAATCACATCGGGGTGACAGTTTTTTCGGATTTTATGTTTTCTTTGCTGTTTCACAATAACCAGACTCATGCTCCAAAGACTATCTCACTGATTCCCCAGTGTCAGGGAGAAAATGGCCACAATTCCTCATTTATTTCATGTGACAAGACACAAGCACAGGTATTCGTTAAAAATCAACCCGCTGGTGGCCACACAAAGAATACACAGAGACAGAGAGACAGACAGAATCGGGAAACATAGGGAAATAGACAAGAGATATTGACAAGGACTGAAAGCGCTTTGCGATCAGAAAATTGCCTGAATCCCTGAGGTTAATGAAAGGGTTTTTGATGCTTGATTTCCTTATAAACCTTGGAATTCAGGAGAACCTGGTTCGTGGTTTGCAGAACAAGTTAAACCCCTGGGGAGGAGCCACAAGGCGCCTGGCTGCAATCAGTGACAAGGACGTGTGGGTAAATCAAGCCCGGCTAGCTCAGTCGGTAGAGCATGAGACTCTTAATCTCAGGGTCGTGGGTTCGAGCCCCACGTTGGGCGGAAGCATTTTGTTAAACTTTTATGTTGCTTTCACGGAAAAGCATCATTAATTAACCGATAATCTTCTTTTGCACAATGAAAGAAATGATAACTGAGCGAGTGTCGATACTTCAATCATTTTATTTGTGCTTTGCATGTTAACTGTTACCCATATCTCATTTTACACATTGTACTGTAGGAGTCTGGTTTAAAATGTTCATTGCTGATGACACCAGGAATCTGGAGCAACTGTTGGCATTTTGAACAGGACCGGTTATTTCTACCGTGCACAGAAAATAGATTCAGCAGTAACATAAAATCCCATGGTGCTGACTTTCAGATTCAACGCAGTCAGATTCGGAATAAAGTGATATAATTTTAACAGTGAAAATTTGGAAGTGTTACTCGTATTTGTGCCTTTAATTAAAGTTTGTGGCGTCTGACTCCCGTTCATGTCTCTGAATAAGAAAGGAGGGGCTTGACGTTGACCAAACTGCACTGCGCCTGATATGTGTGAGCTCATCATTTATATTGAGCGGTTTCTCCCCATTTAATCGGCGTCAGCTTTAGCTCAGCGGTTACTTCGCAGCATCAACTTACTAAAGTTCGAACCCTGTCTCACCGCGGGCGCTGCCTGGCGTTTTTATTATCATTTTCAAGCCCCTTCTTCAACACAGAAACACATTGTGGCAGTGATTTTAATTTAGCAGTGTGAAATTTTTCGAGGGCACCTTTAAATGATTGAATAACCTGTTCCAGCCATCGCGGGGGAGAACCCGG
The DNA here is from genome assembly GCA_030390025.1 of Squalus acanthias. Lineage (NCBI taxonomy): Eukaryota > Metazoa > Chordata > Chondrichthyes > Squaliformes > Squalidae > Squalus > Squalus acanthias. The sequence continues at coordinate 10,262,847 of JASTWF010000029.1, read as the reverse complement.
GTTCGATTCCCGGTTAGGGAAGTAATTTTGACATCACCGTTTTTAATTCATCAATGCGAAGTCATTTTATTAAATGAATAACATGCATCTAATGTGATAAAATAAGAACAGCTTTAATCACTATTAATTAAACGAAAACTTTCTTTTGCAGAATGAAAGAAATGATAATATGGTTACTGAGGGACAGTCGAAACTTCAGTCATTTATTTTGCTCTTTGTATTTTAGGAGATTGGTTTAAAATGTTCATTACTTGTGAGAGCAGGGATCTGGGGCAACTTTTGTTAAATTTAACGGAACCAGCTAATTCACAGAAAAAAAATATTCTCTGACATGATTTTTACAGACCATACACTGACCGATCTTTGTTAGGTCCCAACTGGATGATCTGACACTTGCCCGCGTTGAACTCCATTAATCATTGTTCAGGGGGGATTTAATAGAGGTGATCAGAATTATGGGGGCAACAGTTTCCACTGGCAGGAGTGTCAGCAGGGCTATGGGGGAAGAGCAGCGGACAGGGACTAATTGGATAGCTCTTTCAAAGATGCTACATCAATTGCTCATTTTAATCAGCGGTTGATAAATTTTAGTTAACCAACGGTATTAAGGGATCATTGAAGTCTGTGAGACACTTCATAATTGTTTCTATAATCATTAATCAAACCACAACATTTTGTTGCACACTGCAGGAATTGCTAACATGTTTTCCGGATGACAGTCAAACTTCAATACATTTTTAGAGAATCATGGAAAATTTCCGGAACCCCTGTGGTTAATGAAAGGGATTTTAATGGTTGAGTTCCTTATACACCTTGGAATTCTGGAGAACTTGGTTCGTAGTTTGCAGAAACGCGGCTTAGATCTGCTGTTGTGAACCGAGGCAAAACTACAGGATCCTTGAATAATCTTTCACAATTCAACTGAAAGCAGCCGGAATGTCCAGCTTTGAGAGAGGCTTTCTGCACCGTCAGGGCTGGAAATGTGAGTGAGCGAGCGACACTGCAGTGTTTTGAGTTTGTGCAGAACTGAACAGAGAAACACAAATGTAACAGGAATTTGTTACATTGAATAAGAAATGCGAATTGTTCCATTTTTCTACTATTTAATTGAACATGATTTACAAAATGTTTCCGCCCGGTTTCGAACCGGGGACCTTTCGCGTGTTAGGCGAACGTGATAACCACTACACTACGGAAACGCTGTGCTGAATAGCCGGCTTCTGCGGTAAATGTATGATTCTATAAAAAAAAGTTATTAAAGTTTGACTGTCACCCGGCAAACATGTTAGCATTTCCTTCAGTGTGCAACACAAGTTTTTCTGGGTTAATTAAAACAATTATGAAGAGTCTCACAGACTTCAATTGTCTTTGTCAGAACTGAATTCCCTGACTGGGAATCAAACCTCATTGATTCCTATGATGATGGGGTTGTACTTTGAGGAGAGATTGAGTAGCTTGGGCCGATATTCTCTCGAGTTCAGAAGAACGAGAGGTGTTCTCATTGAAAGGTACAATTTTCTTGGAGGGCTTGGAAGGGTAGACGAAGAGAGGCTGTTTCCCCTGGCTGGAGAGTCTAGAACTAGGGGATAGAGTCTCAGGATAAGGGGCCGGCCATTTGAGACTGAGATGAGATGACATTTCTTCACTCAGAGGGTTGTGAACCTTTGGAATTCTCAACCTCAGAGGGCAGTGGATGCTCAGTCATTCAGTATATGCAAGGATTTGGGTGTCCTTTTACACGGAATACAGAAAGTTAACGTGCATGTACAGCAAGCAGTTAGGAAGGTGTTTGGCATGTTCGCCTATATTGCAAGGGGGTTGGAGTACAAAAGTAAAGAAGTCTTGCTGCAATTGTACTTGGCTTTTGGACTTTAAGAAAATCAAGGGATATGGGGATCGCACGGGAAAGTGCAGTTGAGGTAAAAGGTCAGTCATGATCTTATTCCGGTTCAGTGAGTGGGCGAGAACATGGCAGATGGATAATAATGTGGATAAATGTGAAGTTATCCATTTTGGAAGAAAAAACAGAAAGGCAGATTATTTCCGAAATGGTGAAAGATTGGGGAATGCAGATGCTTAAAGGGACCCTGGTGTCCATGTACATGAGTCACTGAAAGTGAATGTGCAGGTGCAGCAAGCCATTATGGAAGGCAAATGGTACGCTGGCCTTCATTACAAGAGGATTTGAATACAGGAGTAAAGAAGTCTTACTCCAATTATATAATGCCTTGGTGAGACCAGACCTGGTGTATTGTGTACAATTCTGGTCTCCTTACCTAAGGAAGGATATACTTGCCATAGATGGAGTGCAACGAAGGTTCACAAGATTGATTCCTGGGATGGGGGGACTGTCCTATGAGAAGAGATTGAGCAAACTAGGCCTGTATTCCCTTGATTTCAGAACAATGAGAGGGGATCTCATTGAAGCATACAAAATTATTACAGGGCTTGATAGGGTGGATGCTGGGAGAATGTTTCCCTTGTCTCGGTAGTCTAGAACCAAGGGCCACAGCCTCAGGATAAAGGGTAGCCCATTCAGGACTGAGATGAGAAGAAATTTCTTCACACAGAGGGTGGTGAATCTTTGGAATTCTCGACCCCAGAGGGTAGTATGGTCCCTAGTGTATTTAATATTACTTAATTTAAAGGAAGTAAAGGGAGTAAATTAAGGGTAGGACATGGCAGGGCAGCTCAGCTGCGTGGAGTGCTCCTCCTGTGCTATGTCGGAATCAGGGACACTTTAGGTGTCCAGGGCGAACACATGTACAGGAAGTGTCACCAGCTGCATCTACTCGAAATCCGCGTTTCGGAGCTGGAGCTGGAGCTGGAGTCACTGTGGAGCATCGGCGAAGGTGAGATCTTCGTGGATAGCACGTTTAATGAGGTGGTCACACCGCAGGTATAGAGTGCACAGGCAGACAGGAAATGCGTGACCGCCAGACAGAGTAAAAGAACTAGGAAGGTAGTGCAGGAGTCCCCTGGGTCAATCTCCCTCTCCAACAGATTTTCCGTTTTGGATACTGCTGCGGGAAAAAGTTTCTCAGGGGAATTCAGCAAGAGCCAAGTCCGTGGCACTACGAGTGGCTCAGCTGCACAGGAGGGGAGGAAAAAGAGTGGGAGAGCAATAGTGACAGGGGATTCTATCCGAAGGGGAACAGATAGACATTTCTGTGGTCACAGACGTGACTCCCTGATGGTATGTTGCCTCCCTGGTGCCAGGGTCAAGGATGTCACTGAACGGTTGCAGGGCATTCTGAAGGGGGAGGGCGAACAGTCAGAGGTCGTGGTTCACATTGGTACCAACGACAAGGGTAGAAAGAGGGATGAGGTCCTGCAACAAGAATTTAGGGAGCTAGGTTAAAAAGCAGGACCTCAAAGGTTGTAATCTCTGGATAACTGCCAGTGCCACGTGCTAGTGAGTATAGGAATAGGAAGATAGAGCAGATGAATGCGTGGCTAAAGAGTTGGTGCAGGAGAGAGGGCTTTAGTTTCCTGGATCACTGGGTCTTCTTCTGCGGAAGATGGGAGCTGTACAAGTCAGACGGGTTGCACCTGAATCGGAACGTCACCAACATCCTTGCGGGTAGGTTTGCTGGTAATGTTGGGGGTGGGGGTCGGGGGCGGCGAGGTAAACCAACTTGGCAGGGGGATGGGATACGGTTGTGGAGCTATAGTAGGGGGTGATGCACAGCCAAATATAGAGGAAAAAACAAGTCAGCTTGGAAGGCAGAGCAAATATATAATGGCACAAGGGAGTATGGCAAGGCTGGATGGCATTTATTTAATGCAAGGAGTCTTGCGAGTAACGCAGATGAATTGAAGGTGTTGATGAACACATGTGAGTATGATATTGTTGCTACCACCGAGACATGGTTGAGGGAGGGGCAGGACTGGCAGCTCAATATTCCGGGGTATAGAAACTTCAGGCGAGACAGAGGGGGGTATAAAAGAGGAGGGTGTGTCGCAATATTAATCAAGGAGTCAATTACTGCTGTAAGGAGGGATGATACCTGAGCAGGTTCCTCTAATGAGGCCATATTGGTAGAACTTAACAACAAAAAGGGGGCAAGCACTTTGCTGGGAGTGTACTATAGGCCCCCAAACAGTCAGGGGGAGATAGAGGAACAGATATGTAGGCAAATCTCAGAGAAGTGTAGAAATAATAGCGTAATAATAGTAGGGGATTTCAACTTCCCCAATATTAATTGGGATAGTCAGAGTGTGAAAGGCTTATAGGGTGCGGAATTCTTAAAGTGCATCCAGGAGAGCTTTTTGTGCCAGCATGTAGAAAGTCCTACAAGAGAGGGGGTGGTAGTGGACCTAATTCAAGGTATGTGGGTGAGGTAGTGCAGTTGATGTAGTCTACATGGACTTCAGTAAGGCTTTTGACAAAGTCCATCATGGGAGACTGGTCAAGAAGGTAAGAGCCCATGGGATCCAGGGCAATTTGGCACATTGGATCCAAAATTGGCTTCGTGGCAGGAGGCAGAGGGTGATGGTCGAAGGTTGTTTTTGTGACTGGAAGCCTGTGTCCAGTGGTGTACCGCAGGGTTCGGTGCTGGGTTCTTTGCTGTTTGTAGTGTACATTAATCATTTAGATATGAATGTAGGAGGTATGCTCAGTAAGTTCGCAGAAGACACGAAAATTGGAGGAATGGTAAATATCGAGGAGGGAAGCCTCAGGCTATAGGACGATATAGACAGGATGGTTAGATGGGCAGAACAGTGGCAAATGGAATTTAACCCTGAAAAGTGTGAGGTGATGCATTTTTGGAGGACAAACAAGGCAAGGGAATACACAATGAATGGTAGGATCCTAGGACGGACAGAGGATCAGAGGGACCTTGGTGTGCATGTTCATATATCCCTGAAGTCAGCAGGACAGGTAGATAAGGTGGTAAAAAAGTCATATGGGATACTTGCCTTCATTAGCCGAGGCATAGAATATAAGAGCAGGGAGGTTATGATGGAGCTGTACAAAATGTTAGTTAGGCCACAGCTGGAAAACTGTGTGCAGTTCTGGTCACCACACTATGGGAGGGACGTGATTGCATTGGAGAGGGTGCAGAGGAGATTCACCAGGATGTTTCCTGGGCCTTTGGAATTCTCTACCCCAGAGGGCTGTGGAGGCTCAGTCATTGGGAATATTCAAAACAGAAGTAGATAGATTTCTGACGAGTAAGGGCATCAAGGGATATGGCGATAAGGCCGGTGAATGAAATTGAGGCAGAAGATAAGCCATGATCTCATTGAATGGCACAGCAGGCTCGAAGGGGCGACTGGCCTACAACTGCTCCTATTATTTATGTTCTTATGTTTTAATGGCCTATTCCTGCTCCTGATTCTTATGTAACTTACGTAACAGGGTTAGGCAGTTGGGGTTAATTGGTGTAGGGCTTCCAGTCGTCATTGGGACCCCATTTTAATGTCCCCACATTGTGGTTTACAACAAAGCTTAGAGTAATATGCAAGGTAGCTGCAGTGGGTTGAACCAGAGAATGGTGTACAGTGAGAAGCTTGGGCAGGTAAATCTGTGCTGCTGCAGCGGCACCAAGTGGTGACATAGAGAGTTGACATTATTATTCTGATGCGGAGATGCCGGTGTTGGACTGGGGTGGACAAAAGTGAGAAGTCGCACAAAACCAGGTTATAGTCCAACAGCTTTATTTGAAATCACAAGCTTTCGGAGCGCTGCTCCTTCCTCAGGTGAAGTCCTGAAAGTCCAGCAGCGCTACGAAAGCTTGTGATTTCAAAGAAAGCTGTTGGACTATAACCAGGTGTTGTGTGACTTCTCATTATAATTCTGGACAGCGCAATTTATTACAGTAAAGTTGGCACAGAAGTGTGACAAAAAAGGGACAGGAAGGTTTGTAGGAAGGAACTGGCGCAGATTAAATGTTTTTTTTTACATATTATTGAATCGATAAATATATGGAATGAGTGACAGAGTAATTTGATACATTTCAACATAAATAAAGTGCAGTTTGGGACATTGAGAGGATTTGGATATAATCATTCTTGCATATTCTGGACATTGTGCCCGGTTACGAGAACTAAATCAAGCAGGTTATAGTTCCTCAACATGTCAAGGAAATTTAATATAATTATTCCTGCCTCTCATCAAAAGTCAATTCAAAGTGAATATGTGTCATATACACGTGGGTATATATAAATCAATTTAATATTTACTTAATAGATGTTTCAAGCCCAGCAAAACACAGAACATTGAGCATAAAAGCATGAGATCATGGGGCAACCTTAACTTACAGGATATAGTAGTTAACCCATCCTGGGAACATGGCCATCCTACATCTCTGCCCAGAACTGAATACAATACTCCAGCTGAGGCCTAACCAGGGCTTTGTACAGCTGCAGCATAACTTCTACCCCCTTGTATTCTAGTCCTCTAGATATAAAGGCCAGCATCCCATTAGCCTTTTGGATTATTTTCTGTACCTTTCCATGATATTTTAATGATCTGTGTACAGAGGCCCCCAAGTCTCTTTGGACAGCAAAGGGATGCAAATAATGTTGTGGAAAGCGAATACGAGAATAAACCTGTGAAATGTTTTTACGAGTATATTATGATAAAGAGGGAGGCGAAGGAGAATGTGGTCCACTTAAAGACACAGCCATGTGATAGTGTAATTGAAAATAAGGACATGGCAGATGTGGTAACACAATACAGCTTCCTGTGACTCGAACTTTATTACATCACTTCCTGTGATTAGTCCAGGATAAATACTGGGCTGATCAGTTGGATCCTGGAGAGGCATAGAGTAAGACCTATTTTGTAAGTAGCACCTTTTTAGTTGATTAAAGCTTACTTTAAGTTCACCACGCGTAAGGCTCATTCTTACGACAGCAGACATGCTAAATAATTACTTTGTATCGGTCTTCATAGTAGAGGATAATTTACCAGAGACACGAGGAAAATGAAAACTGAATCAAGGGGAGGGATTTTCTAGATTTAATATGATGACTTCTAGCAGGTATTTGACAAGTTTTCACACAAGAGACTGTTCGCAAAAATGTTATACTATGTTAAATTAGTAACTGTTAATAATATATTACATTAATAACTTTAATTAGATCCATCTTAGTCTTAATTTTCTGTAAAGTTAGTTAATAGTCGAATAAGTAAATGCATGGCAGTGCAGCTCAGTCCCACGGAATGTGCATCTTGTGCCATGTGGGAAATCCAGGGCGCTTCCCGTGTACTGCACAACCAGCTGTGGAGGAAGGGTCATCAGCTGGAGGAGCTCGAGCTCCGGGTTTTGGGGCTTCATCAGCAGTTGGCTTCACCGCGGTGCATCCATGAGGCTGAGAGCTTCGTGGACAGCACGTTTCAGGAGGTGGGCACCCCGCAGCTAAGGTGTGTGCAGGCAGAGAGGGATTGGGTGACCGACAGGCAGAAGAGGAGGACAGACATGACTCCAGGATGGTAATGTTGCCTCCCCGGTGCCAGGGACAAGGATGTCACTGAGCGGCTGCAGAATATTCTGAGGGGCGAAGGTGAACAGCCAGAGGTCGAGGTCCATATCGGTACCAACGACATATGTAGAAAGAGGGATGAGATTCCGGGGGCATTGGGGCCGTGTCTGGGGGATGTGGGACCAGTACAGGCTGGACGAGTTGCAGCTCAACAGAGCTTGTACCAAGATCCTCATGGGGAGGATTGCTAGCGCTGTTGGGGAGGTTTTAAATTAAGTTGGCAGGGGTGTGTGCACCAGGACGTAACAAGAGAAAGGACAAACAAGGTCAACAAAGGATCTGGAGAGACGGATAAAACTAAAGTAAGAAATAGTAAGGTATTAGGTGGGGTCAGACTAAGAGAGGACACAGGATGGTCGAAGATAGGTTTACAGTGGATGTATGTGAACGCCCGAAACGTAGTAAACAAGGTTGGTGAGCTGCAGGTGCAGACAGCCACATGGAAATGTGATGTTGTGGCAATAACGGAGACCTGGCTCAAAAAAGGGCAGGATTGGGTATTAAATATTCCTGGATAGAAGGTGTACAGGAAAGATAGGGAAGGAAAGATAGGAGGTGGTGTGGCAGTATTGGTTAAGGAGTATGTTACAGTGCTGAAGAGTGAGGATCTCCTGGAGGGGTCAAGGACAGAATCTATATGGCTAGAGTTAAGAAATAATAGAGGGGCCATACATTACTAGGTGTATTCTATAGGCCACCAACTAGTGGGAAATATGGAGGAGCAAATTTGCAGGGAAATTATAGAGAGATGCAAGAACTTTTCAAGAAGTGGTGTAAGGAATATCCTAGTAACTACAGGCCGCTCAGTTTAACATCAGTGGTGGATCAAGTTCTCAAAACAATAATCAAGGAAAAAATTAACGGACACTTGGAGATTTTTAAGCTAATTAAAATGATTTGTAAAAGACAGATCGTGTTTGAATAATCTAATTGAATTTTTTGATGAAGTAACAGGGAGCATTGATGAAGGGAATGCAATGCATGTTGTCTGCATGGATTTTAGGAAGGTGTTTGACAAGGTAGCACATAGAAGGCTGGTTAAGGAAATTGAGGTTCATGGAATAGGTGGGTCAGTGGCAGCTTGGTAAGGAATTGGCTTAAGGATAGAAAACAGAGAGTTGTGGTAAATGGCTGTTTTTCAGACTGGAGGATGGTAGACAGTGGTGGTCCCCAAGGGTCAGTGCTGGAGCCACTGCTTTTTTTGATACATATAAATTACCTTGATATTGGAATACAGATTAGAATTTCTCAATTTGCCGATGACACCAAACTTGGGGGTGTGGCAAACAGTGAGGATGATACCAATCGACTGCAGCAGGACATAGAAAGGTTAGCAGAATGGGCAGGAAAATGCAGATGGAATTTAATACAGAGAAGAGTGAAGTGATGCATTTTGGCAGAAGGAACAGGGAGAGGCAATATACACTTAATGGCTCAGTTTTAAAGACTGTGCAGGGAAAGAGGGACCAGGGAGATAATGTACATAGGTCCATGAAGGTGGCAGGACATATTGCGAAAGTGGTTAGCAAAGCATATGGGATCCTGGGCTTCATAAATAGAAATATTGAGTACAAAAGTAGAGAAGTTACGCTGAACCTTTATAAAGCGCTGGTTAGGCCACAACTGGAGTACTGTGTCCAGTTCTGATCACCACACTTTAGGAAGGATGTGAAGGCCCTTGAGAGTATGCAGAGGAGATTTACCAGAATGGTTCCAGGGATGGGGAATCTTAGCCTAAGGACAGGTTGGAGAAGCTGGATTTGTCTTCACTACAACAACAACAACAACCACCTGTATTTATATAGCGCCTTTAACGTAGTAAAACGTCCCAAGGTGCTGCACAGGAGTATTTTAAGACAAAGGAGGTTGAGCGGTGATTTGATAGAGGTGTACAAGATTATGACGGGTTTAGATCGGGTAGATGGGGAAAGGCTGTTCCCACTAGTTGACGGTACAAGGAATAGGGGACACAGATTTAAGGTTTTGGGCAAGAGATACAGGGGGGATGTGAAGAAAACTTTTTTACGCAGCGAGTGGTGAGGACCTGGACCTCGCTGCCAACAGAAGTGGTGGACACGCAGATACTCAATGTTTTCAAGGGGTGACTGGATAGGCACTTTAGGAAAATAAACTCGCAGGGCTACGGGGACAGAGCGGTCGGATGGGACAGACTGGATTGCTCCACAGAGAGCTGGAACAGAATCGATAGGCCGAATGGCCTCCTTCTGTGCTGTTATGACTACATGACTATGAAGTATAGACCAGTGATAATGGGGGCTTCAACTATCCTAATATATTTGAATATAAAAACTTCAGAGGAGAAGTGGAAAGGAAAATCAGAGGGGAAAAGAGAGGGTATGAGAATAGAATGGCAGCTAACATAAAAGGTCCTCCAAAAGTCTTCTATAGGCATATATTACCAAGTTTAACGACACTATGTTAGTGACAGAGTAAGTAGTGTGGATGGGAGCAGAAAATTGCAAAGGGACATTGTTGGAGTGGGCAAAACTAGAGGCATCTGATTCAGAAGATTCGGCGGGAAGGAAATTCGGGAGGTTAATGAGTTTGAAAGGAATATTTTTGACTTGTGCAGTTCGCTCAGAGCAATGCGAGTGAAAGGAAATTATTGCAGAAAGAGCGATTCTGCATTGCACCTTCTCTCTGAACAGTGCTTTCTGCAAATTAAGTTGAGCAGAGGTTTCCGTAGTGTAGCGGTTATCACGGTCTTCTCACACGCGAAAGGTCCCCGGTTCGATCCCGGGCGGAAACATGATGTTACAGAATATTTTTGCTGCGAAATAAATTTAACAGGTTTCTTGTGTCAGAAGCAATGACCAATTTAAAACAGACTCCTAAAATACACAGTGTGTAAATTCAGATAGGGAATAAAAATTCATCAATGAATAAAGTTTCGCCAATTATTAAAGTTAAATTATTCAAGTTTCGACTGTCCCTGAGCATTTCTTTCATTCTGCAAAACAACGCTGTCGGTTAATGAATGGTGATTAAAAGAATTAAACCTCTAAACTACCAGAAAACACATTAAAGAGTTGATCACAATTGCTGACATTTCTTATCTTGTTTCTTGTGTTTTTTCAGCTCTTGGCCCTTTTCAGCTCCTGACTGCGGGTATTCCTCTGATTGAACGTGAACAAAATGCAATATCTCGCAGCTCCGGCCTCGATTCATACCAGCAGATCTGAGCCGCATTTCAGACGCGGAAACAAACCCATTAATTATTTGTTCTTCCCCAGCTCCAGAGCTCAGCGGGTTATTTTCCATCCCTGGGCTGCAAGATACCAGGGACCCGGGCTAAACCTCCCCATACACCGAGCTCAGGCTCAGGAAAACCCCGGGGGAGATGATATCCCGGTCACGGAGCCTTCGAGCAGCATTGCACAAGCACCCGCAGTGAAACTTTCTAAATGCGGAAGTGATGAGCTGCAGAAATGACATTAACAAGTCAGGATGGCCGAGCGGTCTAAGGCGCTGCGTTCAGGTCGCAGTCTCCTCTGGAGGCGTGGGTTCGAATCCCACTTCTGACATTCTTTACTTTTAATTACTCAGTGGAACTCATTTGTATTGACACCAGTGTCAAGCGCTTTGGGACATCCCTTAAAAGTGGGATTCAGCGGTTCACCTGCTCCCTGAACATTTCCATCTGACCTGGTACTGAAAGTGGTGACGATTCCGCAGTGTAGCAACTATCACGTTTGCGGAATCATTTTGTTGGAACTTGCTCCTTATGCATCTCCTGTGGCGAGTTTGCTCGCCTGTGTAAGGACATAAGAACATAAGACCGAAAGAATTAGGAGCTGGAGTAGCCCATATACTGTGCAAAATGAGTTATAGGTAACAGTTAACCGTTAATATGCAAAGCACAAAACCTGCTGACAAGGGTGGTGCTGTTGTTGTTTGGCGAACCGACCTCTAATTAGCGGAAGCTGAACGCCAACTCTCCGACACCTCCGCCTACCTCCACCTGAAGCATGACCCCACTACTGAATATCAAGTCACTGTTTGCAAGACTGTCACTGACCTTGTATGAGAAGAGATTGAGTAAACTAGGCCTCTATTCTCTTGAATTCAGAAGACTGAGAGGGGATCTCATTGAAGCATGCAAAATTATTACAGGCCTTGATACGGTGGATGCTGGAGAATATTTCCCTTGGCTGGGGAGTCCAGAACCCTCAGGATAAAGGGTAGGCCATTCAGGACTGAGATGAGAAGAAATTTCTTCCCACAGAGGGTGGTGAATCTTTGGAATTCTCTACCGCAGAGGGCTGTGGAGGCTCAGTCATTGATTATATTCAAAACAGAAGTCGATAGATTTCTACGAGTAAGGGCATCAAGGGATATGGTGATAGTGCCGGTGAATGGAATTGAGGCAGATTATCAGCCTGATCTGATTGAATGGCGGGGCAGGCTCGAAGTGCCGAATGTCCTACTCCTGCTCCTATTTCTTATGTTCTTATGTTCTTATGTTCTTATCTCCTCTGGAGATCTTCCCCCCACTTCCGCCAACCTCATAGTTCCCCAACCCCACACAGCCCGCTTCTACCTCCTACTCAAGATCCACAAACATGACTGCCCTGGTAGACCCATCGTTTCAGCCTGTTCTTTCCCCACGGATCTTATCTCTTCCTATCTTGAATCTATTTTTGCTCCCCTTTTCCAGACTCTTCCCACCAACATCCGTGACTCTTCCGACGCCCTCTGCCACTTTAACACCAGTTTCCAGTTTCCTGGCCCCAAACGCCTCCTTTTCACTGTGGACGTACAATTCCTCTACACCTCCATCCCCCACCAGGATGGACTGAGGGCGCTCCACTTCATCCTTGAACAGAGGCTCAACCAGTTCCCATTCACCACCACCCTCCTCCACCTGGTTGAACTTGTTCTCACATTGACCAATTTCTCCTTTGACTCCACTCACTTCCTCCAAATCAAAGGTGTTGCTATGGAAACCCGCATGCGTCCTAGCTATGCCTGCCTTTTCGTGGGATATGTGGAACACTCTTTGTTCCAGTCGTACTCAGGTCCCCTCCCTCACCTCTTTTTCCGGTACATTGATGACTGTATTGGTGCCGTTTCCTGCTCTCGCCCTGAACTAGATAATTTCATTGACTTTGCTTCCGATTTCCACCCTTCCCTCACCTACACATGTTCTATCTCCCACTCTTTCCTTCCCTTCCTCGACTTCTTCGTCTCTATTTCTGGGGATAGGTTATTGACAGACATTCACTACAAGCCCACTGACTCTCACAGCTACCTGGACTACACTTCTACCCACCTTGCCTCCTGTAAGGGCTCTATTCCAATATCCCAGTTTCTCCGCCTCTGGCGCATCTGCTCTGACGATGACACCTTCCATACCAGTGCTTCCGACATGTCTTCCTTTTTCCTCAACCGTGGATTCCCATTTACTGTGGTTGACACGGCCCTTGATTGTGTACGTTCTATCTCCTGCAATTCTGCCCTCACACCTGCCCCTCCCTCCCGGAACCACGATAGAGTTCCCTTTCTCCTCACCTTTCACCCCACCAGCCTCCACATTCAACGGATCATCCTCCACCATTTCTGTCACCTCCAGCGTGATCCCACCACCAAACACATCTTCCCCTCACCTCCCCTTTCAGCATTCCGAAGGGACCGCTCCCTCCGCGACACCCTGGTCCACTCCTCTATCACCCCCAACAACCCTTCCCCATCGCCCGGCACCTTCCCGTGCAAGCGCAGGAGATGCAACACAAACCCTTATACCTACCGCCTTCCCACTGTCCAGGGCCTCAAACACCACTTCTAGGTGAAACAGCGATTTACTTGTACTTCTTGCAATTTGGTATACTTTATTCGCTGCTCACGATGTGGTCTCCTCTACATTGGGGAGAACAAACGCAGATTGGGTGACTGCTTTGCGGAACACCTCCATTCAGTCCATATGGGGGACCTCGAGCTTCCGGTTGCCTGTTACTTTAATTCTCCGCTCCACTCCCACTCAGACCTCACCGTCCTCGGCCTCTTGCATTGTTCCACTGAAGCTCAGCTTAAGCTCGAGGAACAGCACCTCATCTTTCGATTAGACACTTGACAGCCTTCTGGGCTCAACATCGATTTCAACAATTTCAGGTCATAAACTCGGCCCCTATCATATATATATATTTTTTATCCCCACCTTTTATTTGTGTCTTCTTTTCTACTCTCCCACATGGCAGCTGTCTTTCATTCTGCCAGCGCAATTTACACTTCATCTCGAGCCATCCTTGGTTTCTTAACCTGTCCCATTACCATCTCCTTTTGCCTTGAATATCTCTCAATGTCTTTTAACCTCTCCTGCCTTCTATCCTATCACAGTCCTTCCCTTTTATTCTTTCATCCCCTCCCCCCTTTCCCAGCCCCTAAACTTGCTGATAAATCTGTACCATTACCTCTTTTTTCCAGTTCTTACGAAAGGTCATCGACCTGAAACGTTAACTCTGTTTCTCTCTTCACAGATGCTTCCTGACCTGCTGAGTGTCTCCAGCATTTTCTGTTTTTATTTCAGATTTCCAGCATCTGCAGTGTTTTCTTTTTGTATTGAAGTATGGACTCTCCCTCAGTTAGCATTTCCTTCATTGTGCAAATCAATGTCATCGGTCAAATAATGACGCTTTGAAAGCAACATTAAAGTTGAACAAAAAGATTCCGCCCAACGTGGGGCTCGAAGCCACGACATTGAGATTAAGAGTCTCATGCTTTGCCGACGGAACTTGCCGGGCCGGACACTGATTGCAGCCAGGCGCCTTTTGGACGGGCCCAGACACAACAGCATATCTGAGCCGCGTTTTTGCAAACTACAAACCAAGTTCTCCATAAGCCCAAGGTGTATAAGGAACTCAAGTATAAAAATCCCTTTCCTTAACCACAGGGGTTCAGACAACTTTCTGGTCGCAACGCGCTTTAGTCCTTGTCAATATCTCTTGTCTATTTCCCGGTGTTTCCGGATTCTGCCTGTCTCTCTGGCTCTGTTTATTCTGTGTGTGGCTACCTGCGGGTTGATTTTGAACGAATACCTGTGTTTGTGTCTGCTTGTTACTTTAAACAAATGAGGGCATCAGGCGCTTCTGTGCATGACACTGAGGAATCAAGAAAAGGCAGGAGAAATGAAACTGTGTTTGTGGAACGTGTATATATACAAACATCATCGTTTTTACACCGTGGTCCTCGTGGCGCAACGGTTGCGCCTCTGACTGCAGATTAGAAGGCTGCGTGTTGAAATCACTTCGGGGTCACTGTTCTTCCGGAGTTTATATTTTCTTTGCTGTTTCACAATAACCAGACTCATGCTCCAAAGACTGTCTCACTGATTCCCCAGTGTCAGGGAGAAAATGGCCACAATTCCTCATTTATTTCATGTGACAAGACACAAGCACAGGTATTCGTTGAAAATCAACCCGCTGGTGGCCACACAAAGAATAAACAGAGCCAGAGAGACAGACAGAATCGGGAAACATCAGGGAAAAAGACAAGAGATACTGACAGGGACTGAAAGCGCTTTGCGATCAGAAAATTGCCTGAATCCCTGAGGTTAATGAAAGAGCTTTTGATGATTGATTTCCTTACACATCCTGGAATTCAGGAGAACCTGGTCGTGGTTTGCAGAACAAGTTAAACGCCTGGGGCGGAGCCAACAAGCGCCTGCCTGCAGTCAGTGACAAGGACGTGCGGGCCTGTCAGGCCCGGCTAGCTAAGTCGGCAGAGCATGAGACTCTTAATCTCAGGGTCGTGGGTTCGAGCCCCAGGTTGGGCAGAAGAATTTTGTTCATTTTTCTGTTGCTTTCAAAGCGTCATTGGAAAACTTTGACCTTGTTTGGCATGATGAAAGCAATGCTAACTGAGGGAAGAGTCCATACTTCAACACAAAAAGAAAATACTGCAGATGCTGGAAATCTGAAATAAAAATAGAAAATGCTGGAGACACTCAGCAGGTCAGGCAGCTTCTGTGTGGAGAGAAACAGAGTTAACGTTTCAGCTCGATGACCTTTCGTCAGAATTGGAAAAAAGAGGTAATGGAACAGATTTTTCAGCAAATTTAGGGGCTGGGAAAGGGGGGAGGGGATGAAAGAACAAAAGGGAAGTTCTGTGATAGGATAGAAGGCAGGAGAGGTTAAGAGACATTGAGAGATATTCAAGGCCAAAGGAGATGATAATGGGACAGGTTAAGAAACCAAGGATGGCTGTCGATGAAGTGTAAATTGCGCTGGCAGGATGAAAGACAGCTGCCATGTGGGAGAGAAGAAAAGAAGACACAAACAAAAGGTGTGGATAAAAAAAATATATATATGAGAGAGGCCGAGTTTATGATCTGAAATTGTTGAACTCTTTGTTGAGTCCAGAACGTTTTAAAGTGCCTAATCGAAAGATGAGGTGCTGTTCCTCGAACTTAAGCTGAGCTTCAGTGGAACAATGCAAGAGGCCGAGGACGGTGAGGTCTGAGTGGGAGTGGAGCGGAGAATTAAAGTGACAGGCAACCGGAAGCTCGAGGTCCCCCTTATGGACTGAACGGAGGTGTTCCACAAAGCAGCCATTCAATCTGCGTTTGGTCTCCCCAATGTAGAGGAGACCACATCGTGAGCAGCGAATAAAGTATACCAAATTGCAAGAAGTACAAGTAAATCGCTGTTTCACCTGGAAGTGGTGTTTGAGGCACTGGACAGTGGGAAGGGGGTAGGTATAAGGGCATGTGTTGAATCTCCTGCGGTTGCAAGGGAAGGTGCTGGGCGAAGGGGAAGGTTTGTTGGGGGTGATAGAGGAGTGGACCAGGGTGTCTTGGTTTGAGCTGTCCCTTCAGAATGCTGAAAGGGGAGATGGGGGGAAGATGTGTTTGGAGGTGGGATCACGCTGGAGGTGGCGGAAATAGTGGAGGATGATCCATTGAAAGTGAAGGGTGGTGGGGTGAAAGGAGATGAAAATGTAAACTCTATCGTGGTTCCAGGAGGGAGGGGCAGGGGTGAGGGCAGAAGTGCGGCAGATAGAACGGACACTGCAAGGGCTATGTCAAACACAGTAAAGGGGAATCCTCGGTTGACGAAAAAGGAAGACATGTCGGAAGCACTGGTATGGAAGGTGGCGTCGTCAGAGCAGGTGCGGCAGAGGCGGAGAAACTGGGAGATTGGAATCGAGCCCTTACAGGAGACGGGGTGGGAGGAAATGTAGTCCAGGTAGCTGTGAGAGTCAGTGGGCTTGTAGTGAATGTCTGTCAATAACCTATCCCCAGAGATGGAGATGGAGAAGTCGAGGAAGGGAAGGAAAGAGTCGGAGATAGACCATGTGAAGGTGAGGGAAGGGTGGAAATTGGAAGCAAAGTGAATGAAAATATCTAGTTCAGGGCGAGAGCAGGAAACGGCACCAATACAGTCATCAATGTACCGGAAAAAGAGGTGAGGGAGGGGACCTGAGAACGACTGGAACAAAGAGTGTTTCACATATCCCACGAAAATGTAGGCATAGCTAGGACGCATGCGGGTTCCCATAGCAACACCCTTGATTTGGAGGAAGTGAGTGGAGTCAAATGAGAAATTGGTCAATGTGAGAACAAGTTCAGCCAGGCGGAGGAGGGTGGTGGCGGATGTGAACTGGTTGAGCCTCTGTTCAAGGAAGAAGCGGAGCGCCCTCAGGCCATCCTGGTGGGGGATGGAGGTGTAGAGGGATTGTATGTCCATAGTGAAAAGGAGGCGTTTGGGGCCAGGAAACTGGTGTTAAAGTGGCGGAGGGCGTCGGAAGAGTCGCGGATGTAGGTGGGAAGAGACTGGACACGGGGAGAAAAAAAAGAGTCGAGATAGGAAGAGATAAGTTCCGTGGGGCATAAACAGGCTGAAACGATGGGACTACCAGGGCAGTCCTGTTTGTGGATCTTGGGAATGAGGTAAAGGCGGGCTGTGTGGGGTTGGGGAACTATGAGTTTGGCGGAAGTGGGGGGAAGATCTCCAGAGTAGATAAGAACATAAGAACATAAGAAATAGGAGCACGAGTAGGCCATTCGACACTTCGAGCCTGCTCTGCCATTCAATGAGATCATGGCTGATATTCTGCCTCAATTACATTCACCGGCCCTATCACCATATCCCTTGATGCCCTTACTATTCTGTAAACTATCGCCTTCTGTTTTGAATATAACCAATGACTGAGCCTCCACAGCCCTCTGGGGTAGAGAATTCCAAAGATTCACCACCCTCTGTGGGAAGAAATTTCTTCTCATCTCAGTCCTGAATGGCCTACCCTTTATCCTGAGGGTTCTGGACTCCCCAGCCAAGGGAAACATTCTCGCAGCATCCACCCTATCAAGCCCTGTAATAATTTTGCATGCTTCAGTGAGATCCCCTATCAATCTTCTGAATTCAAGAGAATACAGGCCTAGTTTACTCAATCTCTTCTCAAACGAAGTCAGTGTCAGTCTTGGAAACGGTGACTTGATGTTCGGTAGTGTGGTCATGTTCCAGGCGGAGGGAGGTGAAGGTGTCGGAGAGTTGGCGTTCAGCTTCCGCTAGGTTTAGGTCGGTTCACCAAACAACAACAGCACCACACTTGTCAGCAGGTTTTGTGCTTTGCATGTTAACTGTTAACTGTTACCCATATCTCATTTTACACAATGTATGGGCTACTCCAGCTCCTAATTCTTTCGTTCTTATGTCATTACACAGGAGAGCAAACTCGCCCCTGGACATGCAAAAGGAGCAAGTTCCAACAAAATGATCCGCAAACGTGATAGTTGCTGCACTGCGGAATCGTCTCCACTTTCAGTACCAGGTCAGATGAAAATGTTAAGGGAGCAGGTGAACCGCTGAATCCCACTTTTACGGGAAGTCTCAAAACGCTTGACAGTGGTGTCAAAACAAATGAGTTGCACTTTGTAATTAAAAGTAAAGAATGTCAGAAGTGGGATTCGAACCCACGCCGCCAGGGGAGACTGCGATCTGAACGCAGCGCCTTATACCGCTCGGCCATCCTGACTTGTCGACATCATTCCTGCAGCTAATCACTTCCGCATTTAGAAAGTTTCACTCTGCGTGCTTGTGCAATGCTGCTCGAAGGCACCGTGACCGGGATATCATCTCCCCCGGGGTTTTCCTGAGCCTGAGCTCGGTGTATGGGGAGGTTTAGCCCGGGTCCCTGTTATCTTGCAGCCCAGGGATGGACAATAACCCGCTGAGCTCTGAAGCTGGGGAAGAGCAAATAATTAATGGGTTTGTTTCCGCCTCTGAAATGCGGCCTTAGATCTGCTGGTATTAACTGAGGCCGGGGCTGCGAGATGTTGCATTTTGTTCACGTTTAATTAGAGGAATATCGGCAGTCAGGAGCTGAAAAGGGCCAAGAGCTGAAAAAACACAAGAAAAAAGATAAGAAATGTCAGCAATTGTGATCAACTCTTTAATGTGTTTTCTGGTAGTTTAGTGGTTTAATTGTTTAAATCACCATTCATTAACCGGTAGCGTTGTTTTGCAGAATGAAAGAAATGCTCACACTGAGGGATGGTCGAAACTTGAATAAATTAACTTGAATTATTTGCGAAACTTTATTCATTGATGAAGTTTTATACCCGAGCTGAATTTACACACTATGTATTTTAGGAGTCTGTTTTAAATTGTTGATTGCTTCTGACAAAAGAAAGCTGTTAAATTTAATTCACAGAAAAAATATTCTCGACCATAATGGTTCCGCCCGGGATCGAACCGTAGACTTTTCGCGGGTGAGTCGAACGTGATAACCGCTGCACTACGGAAACCGCTGCTCAGCTTAATTTCCAGAAAGCACTGTCCAGAGAGAAGGTGCAATACAGAATCGCTCTTTCTGCAATAATTTCCTTTCACTCGCATTTCTCTGACAGAACTGCACAAGTAAAAATGTTCCTTTCAAACTCATTAACCTCCCGAATTTCCTTCCCGCCGAATCTTCTGAATCAGATGCCTCTAGTTTTGCCAACTCAATCAATGTCCCTTTGCAATTTTCTGCTCCCATCCACATTACTTACTCTGTCACTAACACAGTGTCGTTAAACTTGGTAATATATGCCTATTGAAGACTTTTGGATGACCTTTTCTGTCAGCTGCCATTCTATTCTCACACCCTCTCTTTTCCCCTTATTTTCCTTTTCACTTCTCCTCTGAAGTTTCTATATTCAGATATATTAGGATAGTTGAGGCCCCCATTATCACTCGTCTATACTTCATAGTCATAGAGTCATAACGGCACAGAAGGAGGCCATTCGGCCTCTCGATTCTGTTCCAGCTCTCTGCGGAGCAACCAGTCTGTCCCATTCCTCCGCTCTGTCCCCGTAGCCCTGCAAGTTTATTTCCCTCAAATGCCTATCCAGTCTCCCACGGAAAACATTGAGTGTCTCCGTTTCCATCACTTCTGTCGGCAGCGAGTTCCAGGTCCTCAGCACTCGCTGCGTAACAAAATTTTCCTCACATCCCCCCGGTATCTCTTGCCCAAAACCTTAAATCTGTGTCCCCTAGTCCTTGTACCATCAACCAGTGCGAACATAGTTTCCCCATCTAGCCTATCCAAACCCGTCATAATCTTGTACACCTCTATCAAATTACCCCTCAACCTCCTTTGTCTTAAAATACTCCTGTGCAGCAGCTTGGGACGTTTTAGTACGTTAAAGGCGATATATAAATACAGTTTGTTGTTGTTTTAATGAAAACAAATGCAGCTTCTCCAACCTGTCCTTATAGCTAAGATCCCCCATCCCTTGAACCACTCTGGAAAATCTCCTCTGCATCCTCTCAAGGGCCTTCACATCCTTCCTAAAGTCTGGTGACCAGAACTGGACACAATACTCCAGTTGTGGCCTAACCAGCGCTTTATAAAGGTTCAGCGTAACTTCTCTACTTTTGTACTCAATATTTCTAATTATGAAGCCCAGGATCCCATATGCTTTGCTAACCACTCTCTCAATATGTCCTTCCACATTCAGGGACCTATGTACATTATCGACCAGGTCCCTCTGTCCCTGCACAGTGTTTAAAACTGTGCCATGAAGTGTATATTGCCTCTCCCTGTTCCTTCTGCCAAAATGCATCACTTCACTCTTCTCTGTATTGAATTCCATCTGCCATTTGCCTGCCCATTCTGCTAACCTTTCTATGTTCTGCTGCAGTCGATTGGTATCATCCTCACTGTTTGCCACACCCCCAAGTTTGGTGACATCGGCAAATTGAGAAATTCTACTCTGTATTCCAATATCCAGGTAATTTATATGTATTAAAAAAAGCAGTGGCTACAGCACTGACCCTTGGGGACCACCACTGTCTACCATCCCCCAGTCTGAAAAACAGCCATTTACCACAACTCTCTGTTTTCTATACTTAAGCCAATTCCTTGTCCAAGCTACCACAGACCCACCTATTCCTTGAACCTCAATTTTCTTAACCAACCTTCTATGTGCTAACTTGTCAAACGCCTTCCAAAAATCCATGCAGACAACATCCATTGCATTCCCTTCATCAATGCTCCCTGTTACTTCATCAAAAAATTCAATTAAATTAGTCAAACACGATCTGTCTTTTACAAATCATTTTAATTAGCTTAAACCTCTCCAAGTGTCTGTTAATTTCTTCCTTGATTACTGTTTCGAGAACTTTACCCACCACTGATGTTAAACTGACTGGCATGAAGTGACTAGGATTGTCCTTACACTATTTCTTGAACAGTTCTTGCATCTCTCTATAATTTCTCTGCAAATTTGCTCCTACATATTTCCCACTAGCTGGTGGCCTATAGAATACACCTAGTAATGTAATGGCCCCTCTATTATTTCTTAACTCTAGCCATATAGATTCTGTCCTTGACCTCTCCAGGACATCCTCACTCTTCAGCACTGTAACATACACCTTAACCAATACTGCCACACCACCTCCTATCTTTCCTTCCCGATCTTTCCTGTACACATTCTATCCAGGAATATTTAATACCCAATCCAGCCCTTTTTTGAGTCAGGTCTCCGTTATTGCCACAACATCACATTCCCATGTGGCTATCTGCGCCTGCAGCTCACCAACCTTGTTTACTACGTTTCGGGCGTTCACATACATCCACTGTAAACCTATCTTCGACCATCCTGTGTCCTCTCTTAGTCTGACCCCACCTAATACATTACTATTACTTACTTTAGTGCTATCCGCCTCTCCAGGTCCTTTGTGCACATTGTTTCTCCTTTCTCTTGTTACGTCCTGGTGCCCACACCCCTGCCAACTTAATTTAAACCCTCCCCAACAGCGCTAGCAATCCTCTCCATGAGGATCTTGGTGCAAGCTCAGTTGAGCTGCAACCCGTCCAGCCTGTACTGGACCCACATCCCCCAGAACCGGCCCCAATTCCCCGGAATCTCATCCCTCTTTCTACCTATGCCGTTGGTACCGATATGGACCTCGAACTCTGGCTGTTCACCTTCGCCCCTCAGAATATTCTGCAGCCGCTCAGTGACATCCTTGTCCCTGGCACCGGGGAGGCAACATTACCATCCTGGAGTCATGTCTGTCCTCCACTTCTGCCTGTCGGTCACCCAATCCCTCTCTGCCTGCACACACCTTAGCTGCAGGGTGACCACCTCCTGAAACGTGCTGTCCACGTAGCTCTCAGCCTCATGGATTCATCGCAGTGACGCCAGCTGCTGCTCAAGCTCCAAAACCCGGAGCTCGAGCTCCTCCAGCTGATGATCCTTCCTGCACAGCTGGTTGGACACGAGAAGCGCCCTGGATATGCCACATGGCACAGGATGCACATTCCGTGGGACTGAGGTGCCCTGCCACGCATTTACTTATTCGACTATTAACTTACTTTACAGAAAATTAAGACTAAGATGAACTAATTAAAGTTATTAATGTAATATATTATTAACAGTTACTAATTTAACATAGTATTAATTTTTTGCTAACATTCTCCTGTGTGAAAACTTATCAAATGCATGCTAGAAGTCATCATATTAAATCTAGAAAATCCCTCCCCTTGATTCAGTTTTCATTTTCCTCGTGTCTCTGGTAATTTATCCTCTACTATGAAGACCGATACAAAGTAATTATTTAGCATGTCTGCCATGTCCTTATTTTCAAATAGAGTATCACATGGCTCTGTCTTTAAGGGGCCCACATTCTCCTACGCCTCCCTCTTTATCATAATATACTCGTAAAAACATTTCACAGGTTAATTCTCACATTCGCTTTCCACAATGTTCTTTGCATCATTAAAATATCATGGAAAGGTACAGAAAATAATCCAAAAGGCTAATGGGATGCTGGCCTTTATATCTAGAGGACTAGAATACAATGGGGTAGAAGTTATGCTGCAGCTGTACAAAGCCCTGGTTAGGCCTCAGCTGGAGTATTGTATTCAGTTCGGGGCAGAGATGTTGGATGGCAATGTTCCCAGGATAGGTTAACTACTATATCCTGTAAGTTAAGGTTGCCCAATGATCTCATGTTGTTGTGCTCAGTGTTGTGTGTTTTGCTGGGCTTGAAACATCTATTAAGTAAATATTAAATTGATTTATATTTCCATACGTGTATATGACACATATTCACTTTGAATTGACTTTTGACGAGAGGCCGGAATAATTATATTAAATTTCCTTGACATGTTGAGGAACTATACCCTGCTTGATTTAGTTCTCGTAACCGGGCACAATGTCCAGAATATGCAAGAATGATTATATCCAAATCCTCTGAATGTCCCCACCTGCTCTTTATTTATGTTGAAATGTATCAAATTACTCTATCACTCATTCCGTATATTTATCGATTCAATAATATGTAAAAAAAAACATTTCATCTGCGCCAGTTCCTTCCTGCAAAACTCCCTGTCCCTTTTTTGTCACACTTATGTGCCAACTTTACTGTAATAAATTGCTCTGTCCAGAATTATAATGGCAACTCTCTATGTCACCACTTGGTGCCGCTGCAGCAGCACAGATTTACCTGCCCCAGCTTCTCAGTGTGCACCATTCTCTGGTTCAACCCACTGTAGCTTCCTTGCATATTATTCTAAGCTTTGTTGTAAACCACAATGTGGGGACTTTAAAATGGGGACCCAATGACGTCTGGAAGCCCTACACCAATTAACCCCAACTCCCTAACCCAGTTACGTAAGTTACATAAAAATCAGGAGCAGGGATAGGCCATTAAAACATAAGAACATCAGTAATAGGAGCAGGAGTAGGCCATTCGCCCCTTCGAGCCTGCTCTGCCATTCAATGAGATCATGGCTTATCTTCTGCCTCAATTCCATTCACCGGCCTTATCGCCATATCCCTTGATGCCCTTACTCGTCAGAAATCTATCTACTTCTGTTTTGAATATTCCCAATTTCTGAACCTCCACTGCCCTCTCATAGTCATAGAGTCATAGAGTTATACAGCACAGAAAGAGGCCCTTCGGTCCATGATGTCCGCGCCGGACATCAAGCCCTGTCTATTCTAATCCCATTTTCCAGCACTTGGTCCGTAGCCTTGTATGCTATGGCGTTTGAAAGTGCTCATCTAAATGCTTCTTGAATGTTGTGAGGGTTCCTGCCTCTACCAACCTTTCAGGCAGTGAGTTCCAGATTCCAACCACCCGCTGGGTGAAAAAGTTTTTCCTTAAATCCCCTCTAAACCTCCTGCCACTTACCTTGAAACTATGCCCCCTGGTTATTGACCCTTCTACTAAGGGGAAAAAGTTCCTTTCTATCTACCCTATCTACGCTCCTCATAAATTTGAACACCTCAATCAGGTCCCCCCTCAGTCTTCTCTGCTCTAAGGAAAACAACCCCAGCCTGTCCAGTCTCTCTTCATAGCTGAAGCGCTCCAGCCCAGGCAACATCCTGGTGAATCTCCTCTGCACCCTCTCCAATGCAATCACATCCCGCCCATAGTGTGGTGACCAGAACAGCACACAGTATTCCAGCTGTGGCCTAACTAACATTTTGTACAGCTCCATCATAGCCTCCCTACTCTTATATTCTATGCCTCGGCTAATGAAGGCAAGTATCCCATATGACTTTTTTACCACGTTATCTACCTGTCCTGCTGCCTTCAGGGATCTATGAACATGCACACCAAGGTCCCTCTGATCCTCTGTCCTTCCTAGGATCCTACCATTCATTGTGTATTCTCTTGCCTTGTTTGTCCTCCCAAAATGCATCACCTCACACTTTTCAGGGTTAACTTCCATTTGCCACTGTTCTGCCCATCTAACCATCCTATCTATATCGTCCTGCAGCCTGAGGCTTCCCTCCTCGCTATTTACCACTCCACCAATTTACATAAGAACATTAGAACATAAGAAATAGGAGCAGGATTAGGCCAATCGGCCCCTCGAGCCTGCTCCGCCATTCAATAAGATCATGGCTGATCTGATCCTAACCTCAAATCTAAAGAACACAAGAAGTAGGAGCAGGACCCGGCCACTCAGCCCCTGGGCCCGGTCCGCCACCCACAGGGCCCTGACCGATCCGAACTCAGCCTCATGTCCAATTTCCTGCCCGCTCACCGTAACCCCTAATTCCCTTTACCTCTAGGAAACTATCTATTTCTGTTTTAAATTTATTTAATGATGTATCTTCCACAGCTTCCTGGGGCAGCAAATTCCACAGACCTACTACCCTCTGAGTGAAGAAGTTTCTCCTCATCTCAGTTTTGAAAGAGCAGGCCCTTATTCTAAGATTATGCCCCCTAGTTCTAGTTTCACCCATCCTTGGGAACATCCTTACCGCATCCACCCGATCAAGCCCCTTCACAATCTTATATGTTTCAATAAGATCGCCTCTCATTCTTCTGAACTCCAATGAGTAGAGTCCCAATCTACTCAACCTCTCCTCATATGTCCACCCCCTCATCCCCGGGATTAACCGAGTGAACCTTCTTTGTATTGCCTCGAGAGCAAGTATGTCTTTTCTTAAGTATGGACACCAAAACTGTACGCATTATTCCAGGTGTGGACTCGCCAATACCTTATATAACTGCAGCAACACCTCCCTATTTTTATAATCTATCCCCCTAGCAATAACAGCCAACATTCCGTTGGCATTCTTGATCACCTGCTGCACCTGCATACTAACCTTTTGATTTTCTTGCACTAGGACCCCCAGATCCCTTTGTACTGCCCTACTTTCCAGTTTCTCGCCATTAAGATAATAACTTGCTCTTTGATTTTTCCTGCCAAAGTGCATAACCTCACAGTTTCCAATATTGTATTGCATCTGCCAAAATCTCCACCCACTCACCCAGCCTGTCTATATCCCCTTGTAGGTTTTTTATGTCCTCCTCACTTTCTACTTTCCCTCCCATCTTTGTATCATCTGCGAACTTTGATATGTTACACTCGGTCCCCTCCTCCAAATCGTTAATATAGATTGTAAAGAGTTGGGGATCAAGCACCGACCCCTGCGGAACAACGCTGGCTACTGGTTGCCAGTCCGAGAATGAACAATTTATCCCAACTTTCGTGTCTTCTGCGAACTTACTGATCATACCTCTTACATTCATATCGAAATCATTAATGTACACTACAAACAGCAAAGGACCCAGCACCGATCCCTGTGGTACACCACTGGACACAGGCTTCCAGTCACAAAAACAAGCTTCGACCATCACCCTCTGCCTCCTGCCACGAAGCCAATTTGGATCCAATATGCCAAATTGCCCTGGATCCCATGGGTTCTTACCTTCTTGACCAGTCTCCCATGATGGACTTTGTCAAAAGCCTTACTGAAGTCCATGTAGACTACATCAACTGCGCTACCCTCATCCACACACCTAGAATTATGTCCAGTACCACCCCCTCTCTTGTAGGACTTTCTACATGCTGGCACAAAAAGCTCTCCTGGATGCACTTTAAGAATTCCGCACCCTCTAAGCCTTTCACACTCTGACTATCCCAATTAATATTGGGGAAGTTGAAATCCCCAACTATTATTACCCTATTATTTCTACACTTCTCTGAGATTTGCCTACATATCTGTTCCTCTATCTCCCCCTGACTGTTTGGGGGCCTATAGTACACTCCCAGCAAAGTGCTTGCCCCCTTTTTGTTGTTAAGTTCTACCAATATGGCCTCATTAGAGGAACCTGCTCAGATATCATTCCTCCTTTCAGCAGTAATGGACTCCTTGATTAATATTGCGACAGCCCCTCCTCTTTCATCCCCCCCCCGCCCCCCACGCCTGAAGTTTCTATACCCCGGAATATTGAGCTGCCAGTCCTGCCCCTCCCTCAACCATGTCTCGGTGGTAGCAACAATATCATACTCACATGTGTTCATCAACACCTTCAATTCATCTGCGTTACTCGCAAGACTCCTTGCATTAAATAAATGCCATCCAGCCTTGCCATACTCCAATGTGCCATTATTTATTTGCTCTGCCTTCCAAGCCGACTTGTTTTTTCCTCTATATTTGGCTGTGCATCACCCCCTACTGTAGCTCCACAACCGTATCCCACCCCCCTGGCAAGTTAGTTTACCCCTCCCCCCGCACCCCCAACAGTACTAGCAAACCTCCCCGCAAGGATTGTGGTCCCGTTCCGGTTCAGGTGCAACCCCTCTGACTTGTACAGCTCCCATCTTCCCCTGAAGCAGACCCAGTGATCCAGGAAACTAAAGCCCTCCCTCCTGCACCAACTCTTTAGCCATGCATTCATCTGCTCTATCTTCCTATTCCTATAGTCACTAGCACGTGGCACTGTCAGTTATCCAGAGATTACAACCTTTGAGGTCCTGCTTTTTAATCTGCTGCCTAGCTCCCTAAATTCTTGTTGCAGGACCTCATCCCTCTTTCTACCCTTGTCGTTGGTACCAATGTGAACCACGACCTCTGACTGTTCGCCGTCCTCCTTCAGAATGCCCTGCAACCGTTCACTGACATCCTTGACCCTGGCACCAGGGAGGCAACATACCATCAGGGAGCCACGTCTGCGACCACAGAAACGTCTATCTGTTCCCCTTAGGATAGAATCCCCTGTCACTATTGCTCTCCCACTCTTTTTCCTCCCCTCCTGTGCAGCTGAGCCACTCGTAGTGCCACGGACTTGGCTCTTGCTGCATTCCCCTGAGAAACCTTCTCCCCCAGCAGTATCCAAAACGGAAAATCTGTTGGAGAGGGAGATGGACCCAGGGGACTCCTGCACTACCTTCCTAGTTCTTTTACTCTGTCTGGCGGTCACCTATTTCCTGTCTGCCTGTGCACTCTATACCTGCGGTGTGACCACCTCATTAAACGTGCTATCCACGAAGATCTCAGCTTCGCGGATGCTCCACAGTGACTCCAGCCGCAGCTCCAGCTCCGAAATGCGGATTTCGAGTAGATGCAGCTGAGACACTTCCTGCACATGTGTTCGCCCTGGACACCTAAAGTGTCCCTGATTTCCGACATAGCACAGGAGGTGCACTCCACGCAGCCGAGCTGCCCTGCCATGTCCTACCCTTAATTTACTCCCTTTACTTCCTTTAAATTAAATAATATTAAATACACTAGGGACCATACTACCATCTGGGGTAGAGAATTCCAAAGATTCACCACCCTCTGTGTGAAGAAATTTCTTCTCATCTCAGTCCTGAATGGCCTACCCTTTATACTGAGGCTGTGCCCTTGGTTCTAGACTCCCCAGACAAGGGAAACATTCTCCCAGCATCCACCCTATCAAGCCCTGTAATAATTTTGTATGCTTCAATGAGATCCCCTCTCATTGTTCTGAAATCAAGGGAATACAGGCCTAGTTTACTCAATCTCTTCTCATAGGACAGTCTCCCCATCCCAGGAATCAATCTCGTGAACCTTCAGTGCACTCCATCTATGGCAAGTATATCCTTCCTTAGGCAAGGAGACCAAAATTGTACACAATACTCCAGGTCTGGTCTCACCAAGGCATTATATAATTGGAGTAAGACTTCTTTACTCCTGTACCCAAATCCTCTTGTAATGAAGGCCAGCATACCATTTGCCTTCCATAATGGCTTGCTGCACCTGCACATTCACTTTCAGTGACTCATGTACATGGACACCCAGGTCCCTTTAAGCATCTGCATTCCCCAATCTTTCACCATTTAGGAAATACTCTGCCTTTCTGTTTTTTCTTCCAAGATGGATAACTTCACATTTATCCACATTATTATCCATCTGCCATGTTCTCGCCCACTCACTGAACCTGAATAAGATCATGACTGACCTTCTACCTCAACTGCACTTTCCCGTGCGATCCCCATATCCCTTGATTCTCTTAAAGTCCAAAAGCCCCGTACAATTGCAGCAAGACTTCTTTACTCTTGTACTCCAACCCCCTTGCAATAAAGGCGAACATGCCAAACACCTTCCTAACTGCTTGCTGTACATGCACGTTAACTTTCTGTATTCCGTGTAAAAGGACACCCAAATCCTTGAATATACTCAATGACTGGGCATCCACTGCCCTCTGAGGTTGAGAATTCCAAAGGTTCACAACCCTCTGAGTGAAGAAATGTCATCTCATCTCAGTCTCAAATGGCCGGCCCCTTATCCTGAGACTCTATCCCCTAGTTCTAGACTCTCCAGCCAGGGGAAACAGCCTCTCAGCGTCTACCCTTCCAAGCCCTCCAAGAAAATTGTACCTTTCAATGAGAACACCTCTCGTTCTTCTGAACTCGAGAGAATAAGGCCCAAGCTACTCAATCTCTCCTCAAAGTACAACCCCATCATCATAGGAATCAATCAGGTTTGATTCCCAGTCAGGGAATTCAGTTCTGACAAAGACAATTGAAGTCTGTGAGACTCTTCATAATTGTTTTAATTAACCCAGAAAAAATTGTGTTGCACACTGAAGGAAATGCTAACATGTTTGCCGGGTGACAGTCAAACTTTAATAACTTTTTTTCTAGAATCATAGATTTACCGCAGAAGCCGGCTATCCACCAATGTTTCCGTAGTGTAGTGGTTATCACTTTCGCATAACACGCGAAAAGTCCCCGGTTCGAAACCGGGCGGAAACATTTTGTAAATCATGTTCAATTAAATAGTAGAAAAATGGGACAATTCGCATTTCTTATTCAATGTCACAAAGTCCTGTTACATTTGTGTTTCTCTGTTCAGTTCTGCACACACTCAAAACACTACAGTGTCGCTCGCTCACTCCCGTTTCCAGCCCTGACGGTGTAGAAAGCCCCTCTCAAAGCTACACATTCCGGCTGCTTTCAGTTGAATTGTGAAAGATTATTCAAGGATCCTGCATCTTTGCCTCGGTTCACAACAGCAGATCTAAGCCGCGTTTCTGCAAACTACGAACCAAGTTCTCCAGAATTCCAAGGTGTATAAGGAACTCAACCATTAAAATCCCTTTCATTAACCACAGGGGTTCAGGCAATTTTCTATGATTCTATAAAAAGTTATTAAAGTTTGACTGTCATCCGGTAAACATGTTAGCAATTCCTGCAGTGTGCAACAAAATGTTGTGGGTTGATTAATGATAATAGAAACGATTGTGAAGTGTCTCACAGACTTCAAGTATCCCTTAATACCGTTGGTTAACTAAAATCTATCAATCGCAGATTAAAATGAGCAATTGATGTAGCATCTCTGAAATAGCTATCCAATTAGTCCCTTTCCGCTGCTCTTCCCCCATAGCCCTGCTGACACTCCTGCCAGTGGAAACTGTTGCCCCCATAATTTTGATCACCTCTATTAAATCCCCCCTGAACTGTGATTAATGGAGTTCAACGCGGGCAAGTGGCAGATCATCCACTTGGGGCATAACAAATATCGATCAGTGTATGGTCTGAAAACATCATGTCAGAGAATACTTTTTTTCTGTGAATTAGCTGGTTCCGTTAAATTTAACAAAAGTTGCCCCAGATCCCTGCTCTCACAAGTAATGAACATTTTAAACCATTCTCCTAAAATACAATGTGTAAAATGAGATATGGGTTAACAGTTCATCACATGCAAAGGGCAAAATAAATGACTGAAGTTTCGACTGTCCCTCAGTAACCATATTATCATTTCTTTCATTGTGCAAAAGAAAGTTATCGTTTAATTAATGGTGATTAAAGCTGTTCTTATTTTATCACATTAGATGCATGTTATTCATTTAATAAAATTACTTCGCATTGATGAATTAAAAACGGTGATATCAAAATTACTTCCCTCACCGGGAATCGAACCCGGGGTCTCCCCCGCGATGGCTGGAATAGGTTATTCAATCATTTAAAGGTGCCCTCGAAAAATTTCACAACGGTGAATTAAAAACACTGCAACAATGTGTTTCTGTGTTGTAGAAGGGGCTTGAAAATGATAATAAAAACGCCAGGCAGCGCCCGCGGTGAGACAGGGTTCGAACTTTCATAAGTTGATGCTGCGAAGTAACCGCTGAGCTAAAGCTGACGCCGATTAAAGGGCGAGAAACCGCTCAATATAAAGGATGAGCTCACAAACATCAGGCGCAGTGCAGTTTTGTCAACGTCAAGCCCCTCCTTTCTTATTCAGAGACATGAACGGGAGTCAGACGCCACAAACTTTAATTAAAGGCACAAATACGAGTAACACTTCCAAATTTTCACTGTTAAAATTATATCACTTTATTCCAAATCTGACTGCGTTGAATCTGAAAGTCAGCACCATAGGATTTTATGTTACTGCTGAATCTATTTTCTGTGCACGGTAGAAATAACCGGTCCTGTTCAATATGACAATAGTTGCTCCAGATTTCTGGTGTCATCAGCAATGAACATTTTAAACCAGACTCCTACAGTACAATGTGTAAAATGAGATATGGGTAACAGTTAACATGCAAAGCACAAAGAGAATGATTGAAGTAACGACTCTCGCTCAGTTATCATTTCTTTCATTGTGCAAAAGAAGATTATCGGTTCATTAATGATGCTTTTCCGTGAAAGCAACATAAAAGTTGAACAAAAAGCACTCGCCCAACGTGGGGCTCGAACCCACGACCCTGAGATTAAGAGTCTCATGCTCTACCGACTGAGCTAGCCAGGCCTGACACGCCCGCACGTCCTTGTCACTGATTGCAGCCAGGCGCTTGGTGGCTCCGCCCCAGGGGTTTAACTTGTTCTGCAAACCACGAACCAGGTTCTCCTGAATTCCAGGATGTGTGAGGAAATCAAGCATCAAAAGCCCTTTCATTAACCTCAGGGATTCAGGCAATTTTCTGATCGCAAAGCGCTTTCAGTCCCTGTCAATATCTCTTGTCTTTTTCCCTATGTTTCCCGATTCTGTCTGTCTCTCTGGCTCTGTTTATTCTTTGTGTGGCCACCAGCGGGTTGATTTTCAACGAATACCTGTGCTTGTGTCTTGTCACATGAAATAAATGAGGAATTGTGGCCATTTTCTCCCTGACACTGGGGAATCAGTGAGACAGTCTTTGGAGCATGAGTCTGGTTATTGTGAAACAGCAAAGAAAATATAAACTCCGGGATTATTCGGAAGAACAGTCACCCCGACGTGATTTCAACACGCAGCCTTCGAATCTGGAGTCAGACGCGCTACCGTTGCGCCACGAGCTCCACAGTGCAAAAACGATGATGTTTGTATATATACACGTTCCACAAACACAGTTTCATTTCTCCTGCCTTCTCTTGATTCCTCAGTGTCATGCACAGAAGCGCCTGATGCCCTCATTTGTTTAAAGTAACAAGCAGACACAAACACAGGTATTCGTTCAAAATCAACCCGCAGGTGGCCACACACAGAACAAACAGAGCCAGAGAGACAGACAGAATCGGGAAACACCGGGAAATAGACAAGAGATATTGACAAGGACTAAAGCGCTTTGCGACCAGAAAGTTGTCTGAACCCCTGTGGTTAATAAAAGGGATTTTGATGCTTGAGTTCCTTATACACCTTGGGCTTATGGAGAACTTGGTTTGTAATTTGCAAAAACGCGGCTTAGATATGCTGTTGTGTCTGGGCCGGTCCACCAGGCGCCTGTCTGCAATCAGTGTCCGGCCCGGCAAGCTCAGTCGGCAGAGCATGAAACTCTTAATCTCAGCGTCGTGGGTTCGAGCCCCACGTTGGGCGGAATCTTTTTGTTCAACTTCTTTGTTGCTTTCAAAGCGTCATTATTTAACCGATGACATTGATTTGCACAATGAAAGCAATGCTAACTGAGGGAGAGTCCATACTTCAATACAAAAAGAAAACACTGCAGATGCTGGAAATCTGAAATAAAAACAGAAAATGCTGGAGACACTCAGCAGGTCAGGAAGCATCTGTGAAGAGAGAAACAGAGTTAACGTTTCAGGTCGATGACCTTTCGTAAGAACTGGAAAAAAGAGGTAATGGTACAGATTTATCAGCAAGTTTAGGGGCTGGGAAAGGGGGGAGGGGATGAAAGAATAAAAGGGAAGGACTGTGATAGGATAGAAGGCAGGAGAGGTTAAAAGACATTGAGAGATATTCAAGGCAAAAGGAGATGGTAATGGGACAGGTTAAGAAACCAAGGATGGCGGTAGATGAAGTGTAAATTGCGCTGGCAGGATGAAAGACAGCTGCCATGTGGGAGAGTAGAAAAGAAGACACAAATAAAAGGTGTGGATAAAAAATATATATATATGATAGGGGCCGAGTTTATGACCTGAAATTGTTGAAATCTATGTTGAGCCCAGAAGGCTGTCAAGTGTCTAATCGAAAGATGAGGTGCTGTTCCTCGAGCTTAAGCTGAGCTTCAGTGGAACAATGCAAGAGGCCGAGGACGGTGAGGTCTGAGTGGGAGTGGAGCGGAGAATTAAAGTAACAGGCAACCGGAAGCTCGAGGTCCCCCTTATGGACTGAATGGAGGTGTTCCGCAAAGCAGTCACCCAATCTGCGTTTGTTCTCCCCAATGTAGAGGAGACCACATCGTGAGCAGCGAATAAAGTATACCAAATTGCAAGAAGTACAAGTAAATCGCTGTTTCACCTAGAAGTGCTGTTTGAGGCACTGGACAGTGGGAAGGGGGGGAGGTATAAGGGCTTGTGTTGCATCTCCTGCGCTTGCACGGGAAGGTGCCGGGCGATGGGGAAGGGGTGTTGGGGGTGATAGAGGAGTGGACCAGGGTGTCGCGGAGGGAGCGGTCCCTTCGGAATGCTGAAAGGGGAGGTGAGGGGAAGATGTGTTTGGTGGTGGGATCACGCTGGAGGTGACAGAAATGGTGGAGGATGATCCGTTGAATGTGGAGGCTGGTGGGGTGAAAGGTGAGGACAAAGGGAACTCTATCGTGGTTCCGGGAGGGAGGGGCAGGTGTGAGGGCAGAATTGCAGGAGATAGAACGTACACAATCAAGGGCCATGTCAACCACAGTAAATGGGAATCCACGGTTGAGGAAAAAGGAAGACATGTCGGAAGCACTGGTATGGAAGGTGGCGTCGTCAGAGCAGATGCGCCAGAGGCGGAGAAACTGGGATATTGGAATAGAGCCCTTACAGGAGGCAAGGTGGGAGGAAGTGTAGTCCAGGTAGCTGTGAGAGTCAGTGGGCTTGTAGTGAATGTCTGTCAATAACCTATCCCCAGAAATAGAGACGAAGAAGTCGAGGAAGGGAAGGAAAGAGTGGGAGATAGAACATGTGTAGGTGAGGGAAGGGTGGAAATCGGAAGCAAAGTCAATGAAATTATCTAGTTCAGGGCGAGAGCAGGAAACGGCACCAATACAGTCATTAATGTACCGGAAAAAGAGGTGACGGAGGGGACCTCAGTACGACTGGAACAAAGAGTGTTCCACATATCCCACGAAAAGGCAGGCATAGCTAGGACGCATGCGGGTTCCCATAGCAACACCTTTGATTTGGAGGAAGTGAGTGGAGTCAAAGGAGAAATTGGTCAATGTGAGAACAAGTTCAGCCAGGCGGAGGAGGGTGGTGGTGGATGGGAACTGGTTGAGCCTCTGTTCAAGGATGAAGTGGAGCGCCCTCAGGCCATCCTGGTGGGGGATGGAGGTGTAGAGGAATTGTACGTCCATAGTGAAAAGGAGGCGTTTGGGGCCAGGAAACTGGAAACTGGTGTTAATGTGGCAGAGGGCCTCGGAAGAGTCACGGATGTTGGTGGGAAGAGACTGGAAAAGGGGAGCAAAAATAGATTCAAGATAGGAAGAGATAAGATCCGTGGGGAAAGAACAGGCTGAAACGATGGGTCTACCAGGGCAGTCATGTTTGTGGATCTTGAGTAGGAGGTAGAAGCGGGCTGTGTGGGGTTGGGGAACTATGAGGTTGGCGGAAGTGGGGGGAAGATCTCCAGAGGAGATAAGAACATAAGAACATAAGAACATAAGAAATAGGAGCAGGAGTAGGACATTCGGCACTTCGAGCCTGCCCCGCCATTCAATCAGATCAGGCTGATAATCTGCCTCAATTCCATTCACCGGCACTATCACCATATCCCTTGATGCCCTTACTCGTAGAAATCTATCGACTTCTGTTTTGAATATAATCAATGACTGAGCCTCCACAGCCCTCTGCGGTAGAGAATTCCAAAGATTCACCACCCTCTGTGGGAAGAAATTTCTTCTCATCTCAGTCCTGAATGGCCTACCCTTTATCCTGAGGGTTCTGGACTCCCCAGCCAAGGGAAATATTCTCCAGCATCCACCGTATCAAGGCCTGTAATAATTTTGCATGCTTCAATAGAGATCCCCTCTCAGTCTTCTGAATTCAAGAGAATAGAGGCCTAGTTTACTCAATCTCTTCTCATACGAGGTCAGTGACAGTCTTGGAAACAGTGACTTGATATTCAGTAGTGGGGTCATGCTTCAGGTGGAGGTAGGAGGAGGTGTCGGAGAGTTGGCGTTCAGCTTCCGCTAGGTAGAGGTCGGTTCGCCAAACAACAACAGCACCACCCTTGTCAGCTGGTTTTGTGCTTTGCATATTAACTGTTAACTGTTACCCATATCTCATTTTGCACAGTATATGGGCTACTCCAGCTCCTAATTCTTTCGGTCTTATGTTCTTATGTCCTTACACAGGCGAGCAAACTCGCCCCTGGAGATGCATAAGGAGCAAGTTCCAACAAAATGATTCCGCAAACGTGATAGTTGCTACACTGCGGAATCGTCACCACTTTCAGTACCAGGTCAGATGGAAATGTTAAGGGAGCAGGTGAACCGCTGAATCCCACTTTTAAGGGATGTCCCAAAGCGCTTGACACTGGTGTCAATACAAATGAGTTCCACTTCGTATTTAAAAGTAAAGAATGTCAGAAGTGGGATTCGAACCCACGCCTCCAGAGGAGACTGCGACCTGAACGCAGCGCCTTAGACCGCTCGGCCATCCTGACTTGTTAATGTCATTTCTGCAGCTCATCACTTCCGCATTTCGAAAGTTTCACTCCTGGTGCTTGTGCAATGCTGCTCGAAGGCTCCCTGACCGGGAAATCATCTCCCCCGGGGTTTTCCTGAGCCTGAGCTTCGGTGTATGGGGAGGTTTAGCCCGGGTCCCTGGTATCTTGCAGCCCAGGGATGGACAATAACCCGCTGAGCTCTGGAGCTGGGGAAGAACAAATAATTAATGGGTTTGTTTCCGCGTCTGAAATGCGGCTCAGATCTGCTGGTATTAACCGAGGCCGGGGCTGCGAGATATTGCATTTTGTTCACGTTTAATCAGAGGAATATCCGCAGTCAGGAGCTGAAAAGGGCCAAGAGCTGAAAAAACACAAGAAACAAGATAAGAAATGTCAGCAATTGTGATCAACTCTTTAATGTGTTTTCTGGTAGTTTAGTGGTTTAATTGTTTTAATCACCATTCATTAACCGACAGCGTTGTTTTGCAGATTGAAAGAAATGCTCACACTGAGGGATAGTCGAAACTTGAATAATTTAACTTTAATAATTGGCGAAACTTTATTCATTGATGAAGTTTTATACCCTATCTGAATTTACACACTGTGTATTTTAGGAGTCTGTTTTAAATTGGTCATTGCTTCTGACACAAGAAACCTGTTAAATTTATTTCGCAGCAAAAATATTCTCTAACATAATGTTTCCGCCCGGGCTCGAACCGGGGACCTTTCGCGTGTGAGGCGAACGTGATAACCGCTACACTACGGAAACCTCTGCTCAACTTAATTTGCAGAAAGCACTGTTCAGAGAGAAGGTGCAATGCAGAATCGCTCTTTCTGCAATAATTTCCTTTCACTCGCATTGCTCTGAGCGAACTGCACAAGTCAAAAATATTCCTTTCAAACTCATTAACCTCCCGAATTTCCTTCCCGCCGAATCTTCTGAATCAGATGCCTCTAGTTTTGCCCACTCCAACAATGTCCCTTTGCAATTTTCTGCTCCCATCCACACTACTTACTCTGTCACTAACATAGTGTCGTTAAACTTGGTAATATATGCCTATAGAAGACTTTTGGAGGACCTTTTATGTTAGCTGCCATTCTATTCTCATACCCTCTCTTTTCCCCTCTGATTTTCCTTTCCACTTCTCCTCTGAAGTTTTTATATTCAAATATATTAGGATAGTTGAATCCCCCATTATCACTTGTCTATACTTCATAGTCATGTAGTCATAACAGCACAGAAGGAGGCCATTCGGCCTATCGATTCTGTTCCAGCTCTCTGTGGAGCAATCCTGTCTGTCCCATCCGTCCGCTCTGTCCCCGTAGCCCTGCGAGTTTATTTTCCTAAAGTGCCTATCCAGTCACCCCTTGAAAACATTGAGTATCTGCGTGTCCACCACTTCTGTTGGCAGCGAGTTCCAGGTCCTCACCACTCGCTGCGTAAAAAAGTTTTCTTCACATCCCCCCTGTATCTCTTGCCCAAAACCTTAAATCTGTGTCACCTAGTCCTTGTACCATCAACTAGTGGGAACAGCCTTTCCCCATCTACCCGATCTAAACCCGTCATAATCTTGTACACCTCTATCAAATCACCCCTCAACCTCCTTTGTCTTAAAATACTCCTGTGCAGCACCTTGGGACGTTTTACTACGTTAAAGGCGCTATATAAATACAGGGGTTGTTGTTGTTGTTGTTGTAATGAAGACAAATCCAGCTTCTCCAACCTGTCCTGGGGTAGCTAAGATCTCCCATACCTGGAACCATTCTGGTAAATCTCCTCTGCATCCTCTCAAGGGCCTTCACATCCTTCCTAAAGTGTGGTGACCAGAACTGGACACAGTACTCCAGTTGTGGCCTAACCAGCGCTTTATAAAGGTTCAGCGTAACTTCTCTACTTTTGTACTCAATATTTCTATTTATGAAGCCCAGGATCTCATATGCTTTGCTAACCACTTTCGCAATATGTCCTGCCACCTTCATGGACCTATGTACATTATCTCCCTGGTCCCTCTTTCCCTGCACAGTCTTTAAAACTGTGCCATTAAGTGTATATTGCCTCTCCCTGTTCCTTCTGCCAAAATGCATCACTTCACTCTTCTCTGTATTAAATTCCATCTGCCATTTGCCTGCCCATTCTGCTAACCTTTCTATGTCCTGCTGCAGTCGATTGGTATCATCCTCACTGTTTGCCACACCCCCAAGTTTGGTGTCATCGGCAAATTGAGAA
The DNA here is from genome assembly GCA_030390025.1 of Squalus acanthias. NCBI lineage: Eukaryota > Metazoa > Chordata > Chondrichthyes > Squaliformes > Squalidae > Squalus > Squalus acanthias. The sequence goes on along the minus strand of JASTWF010000029.1, from coordinate 10,224,886 downwards.
ATTCTAATCTGTATTCCAATATACAGGTAATTTATATGTATCAAAAAAAGCAGTGGCTCCAGCACTGACCCTTGGGGACCACCACTGTCTACCATCCTCCAGTCTGAAAAACAGCCATTTACCACAACTCTCTGTTTTCTATCCTTAAGCCAATTCCTTGTCCAAGCTGCCACTGACCCACCTATTCGATGAACCTCAATTTTCTTAACCAGCCTTCTATGTGCTACCTTGTCAAACACCTTCCTAAAATCCATGCAGACAACATCCATTGCATTCCCTTCATCAATGCTCCCTGTTACTTCATCAAAAAATTCAATAAGATTATTCAAACACGATCTGTCTTTTACAAATCATTTTAATTAGCTTAAAACTCTCCAAGTGTCCGTTAATTTTTTCCTTGATTATTGTTTTGAGAACTTGACCCACCACTGATGTTAAACTGAGCGGCCTGTAGTTACTAGGATTGTCCTTACACCATTTCTTGAATAGTTCTTGCATCTCTCTATAATTTCCCTGCAAATTTGCTCCTCCATATTTCCCACTAGTTGGTGGCCTATAGAATACACCTAGTAATGTAATGGCCCCTCTATTATTTCTTAACTCTAGCCATATAGATTCTGTCCTTGACCCCTCCAGGAGATCCTCACTCTTCAGCACTGTAACATACTCCTTAACCAATACTGCCACACCACCTCCTATCTTTCCTTCCCTATCTTTCCTGTACACCTTCTATCCAGGAATATTTAATACCCAATCCTGCCCTTTTTTGAGCCAGGTCTCCGTTATTGCGACAACATCACATTCCCATGTGGCTATCTGCACCTGCAGCTCACCAACCTTGTTTACTACGTTTCGGGCGTTCACATACATCCACTGTAAACCTATCTTCGACCATCCTGTGTTCTCTCTTAGTCTGACCCCACCTAATACCTTACTATTTCTTACTTTAGTGGTATCCGTCTCTCCAGATCCTTTGTGGACCTTGTTTGTCCTTTATCTTGTTACGTCTTGGTGCACACACCCCTGCCAACTTAATTTAAAACCTCCCCAACAGTGCTCGCAATCCTCCCCATGAGGATCTTGGTACAAGCTCTGTTGAGCTGCAACCCGTCCAGCCTGTACTGGTCCCACATCCCCCAGAACCGGCCCCAATGCCACCGGAATCTCATCCCTCTTTCTACCTATGTCGTTGGTACCGATATGGACCTCGACCTCTGGCTGTTCACCTTCGCCCCTCAGAATATTCTGCAGCTGCTCAGTGACATCCTTGACCCTGGCACCGGGGAGGCAACATTACCATCCTGGAGTCATGTCTGTCCTCCTCTTCTGCCTGTCGGTCACCCAATCCCTCTCTGCCTGCACAAACCTTAGCTGCGGGGTGACCACCTCCTGAAACGTGCTGTCCACGTAGCTGTCAGGCTCTTGGATGCACCGCAGTGACGCCAGCTGCTGATCAAGGTCCAAAACCCGGAGCTCGAGCTCCTCCAGCTGATGACCCTTCCTCTACAGCTGGTTGTGCAGGACACGAGAAGCGCCCTGGATTTGCCACATGGCACAGGATGCATATTCCGTGGGACTGAGCTCCCCTGCCATGTATTTACTTATTCAACTATTAACTAACTTTACAGAAAATTAAGACTAAGATGGCCCTAATTAAAGTTATTAATGCAATATATTATTAACAGTTACTAATTTAACACAGTATTAATTTTGTGCTAACAGTCTCTTGTGTGAAAACTTATCAAATGCCTGCTAGAAGTCATCATATTAAATCTAGAAAATCCCTCCTCTTGATTCAGTTTTCATTTTCCTCGTGTCTCTGGTAATTTATCCTCTACTATGAAGACCCATACAAAGTAATTATTTAGCATGTCTGCCATGTCCTTATTTTCAATTACAGTATCAAATGGCTCTGTCTTTAAGGGGCCCACATTCTCCTTCGCCTCCCTCTTTATCATAATATACTCATAAAAACATTTCACAGGTTTATTCTCGTATTCGCTTTCCACAACGTTCTTTGCATCCCTTTGCTGTCCAAAGAGACTTGGGGGCCTATGTACACAGATCTTTAAAATATCATGGAAAGGTACAGAAAATAATCCAAAAGGCTAATGGAATGCTGGCCTTTATATCTAGAGGACTAGAATACAAGGGGGTAGAAGTTATGCTGCAGCTGTACAAAGCCCTGGTTAGGCCTCAGCTGGAGTATTGTATTCAGTTTGGGGCAGAGATGTTGGATGGCCGTGTTCCCAGGATGGGTTAACTTCTATATCCTGTAAGTTAAGGTTGCCCCATGATCTCATGCTGTTATGCTCAGTGTTGTGTGTTTTGCTGGGCTTGAAGCATCTATTAAGTAAATATTAAATTGATTTATATATACACACGTATATATGACACATATTCTCTTTGAATTGTCTTTTGACGAGAGGCAGGAATAATTATATTAAATTTCCTTCACATATTCAGGAACTATAACCTGCTTGATTTAGTTCTCGTACCCGGGCACAATGTCCAGAATATGCAAGAATGATTATATCCAAATACTCTCAATGTCCCCAACTGCACTTTATTTATGTTGAAATGTATCAAATTACTCGATCACTCATTTCATATATTTATCGATTCAATAATATGGAAAAAAAATATTTAATCTGCGCCAGTTCCTTACTACAAAACTTCCTGTCCCTTTTTTGTCACACTTCTGTGCCAACTTTACTGTAACAAATTGCTCTCTCCAGAATTATAATGGCAACTCTCTATGTCACCAATTGGTGCCGCTGCAGCAGCACAGATTTACCTGCCCCAGCGTCTCACTGCACACCATTCTCTGGTTCAACCCACTGTAGCTACCTTGCATATTACTCTAAGCTTTGCTGTAAACCACAATGTGGGGACTTTAAAATGGGGACCCAATGACGTCTGGCACCCCAACTCCCTAACCCTGTTACGTAAATTACATAAGAATCAGGAGCAGGAATAGGCCATTAAAACATAAGAACATAAGTAATAGGAGCAGTAGTAGGCCATTCGCCCCTTCGAGCCTGCACTGCCATTCAATGAGATCATGGCTTATCTTCTGCCTCAATTCCATTCACCGGCCATATCCCTTGATGCCCTTACTCGTCAGAAATCTATCTAAAACTGTTTTGAATATTCCCAATGACTGAGCCTCCACTGCCCTCTCATAGTCATAGAGTCATAGAGTTATACAGCACAGAAAGAGGCCCTTTATCCCATCGTGTCCGCGCCGGCCATCAAGCCCTGTCTATTCTAATCCCATTTTCCAGCACTTGGTCTGTAGCCTTGTATGCTGTGGCGTTTCAAGTGTTCATCTAAATGCTTCTTGAATGTTGTGAGGGTTCCTGCCTCTACCACCCTTTCAGGCAGTGAGTTCCAGATTCCAACCACCCTCTGGGTGAAAAGGTTTTTCCTCAAATCCCCTTTAAACCTCCTGCCACTTACCTTGAAACTATGCCCCCTGGTTATTGACCTTTCTACTAAGAAGAAAAGTTCCTTTCGATCTACCCTATCTACGCCCCTCATAAATTTGTACACCTCAATCAGGTCCCCCCTCAGCCTTCTCTGCTCTAAGGTAAACAACCACAGCCTGTCCAGTCTCTCTTCATAGCTGAAGCACTCCAGCCCAGGTAACATCCTGGTGAATCTCCTCTGCACCCTCTCCAATGCAATCACATCCCTCCCATAGTGTGGTGACCAGAACAGCACACAGTATTCCAGCTGTGGCCTAACTAACATTTTGTACAGCTCCATCATAACCTCCCTGCTCTTGTATTCTATGCCTCGGCTAATGAAGGCAAGTATCCCATATGACTTTTTTACCACCTTATCTACCTGTCCTGCTGCCTTCAGGGGTCTATGTACATGCACACCAAGGTCCTCTGTCCTTCCTGGGGTCCTACCATTCATTGTGTATTCCCTTGCCTTGTTTGTCCTCCCAAAATGCATCACCTCACACTTTTCAGGGTTAAATTCCATTTGCCACTGTTCTGCCCATTTAACCATCCTGTCTATATCGTCCTGTAGCCTGAGGCTTCCCTCCTCACTATTTACCACTCCACCAATGTTACTGTCTTCTGCTAACTTACTGATCATACCTCCTACATTCATATCTAAATCATTAATGTACACAACAAACAGCAAAGGACCCAGCACCGATCCCTGTGGTACACCACTGGACACAGGCTTCCAGTCACAAAAACAACCTTCGACCATCACGCTCTGCCTCCTGCCACGAAGCCAATTTTGGATCCAATGTGCCAAATTGCCGTGGATCCCATGGGCTTTTACCTTCTTGACCAGTCTCCCACGATGGACTTTGTCAAAAGCCTTACTGAAGTCCATGTAGACTACATCAACTGCACTACCCTCATCCACACGCCTACAATTAGTTCCAGTACCACCCCCTCTCTTGTAGGACTTTCTACATGCTGGCACAAAAAGCTCTCCTGGATGCACTTTAAGAATTCCGCACCCTCTAAGCCTTTCACACTCTGACTATCCCAATTAATATTGGGGAATTTGAAATCCCCTACTATTATTCCTCTATTATTTCTACACTTCTCTGAGATTTGCCTACATCTCTGTTCCTCTATCTCCCCCTGACTGTTCGGGGGCCTATAGTACACTCCCTGGAAAGTGATTGCCCTCTTTATGTTGTTAAGTTCTACCAATATGGCCTCATTAGAGGAACCTGCTAAGATATCATCCCTCCTTACAGAAGTAATTGACTCCTTGATTAATATTGCGAAACCCGCTCCTCTTTTACACCCACCTATGTTTCGTCTGAAGTTTCTATACCTCGGAATATTCAGCTGCCAGTCCTGCCCCTCCCTCAACCATGACTCGGTGGTACCAACAATATCATACTCACATGTGTTTATCAAAACCTTCAATTCATCTGCGTTACTCGCAAGACTCTTTGCATTAAATAAATGCCATCCAGCCTTGCCATACTCCCTTGTGCCGTTACATATTTGCTCTGCCTTCCAAGCTGACTTGTTTTTTCCTCTATATTTGACTGTTTATCACCCCCTACTATTGCCCCACAATCGTATCCCATCCCCCTGCCAAGTTAGTTTACGCCCCCCTCCCCGACCCCCAACAGTACCAGCAAACCTCCCCGCAAGGATGTTGGTCCCGTTCCGGTTCAGGTGCAACCTGTCTTACTTGTACAGCACCCATCTTCCCCAGAAGCAGAACCAGTGATCCAGGAAACTAAAGCCCTCCCTCCTGCATCAACTCTTTAGCCACGCATTCATCTTCTCTATCTTCCTATTCCTATACTCACTAGCACGTGGCACTGGCAGTTATCCAGAGAATACAACCTTTGAGGTCCTGCTTTTTAATCTGCTACCTAGCTCCCTAAATTCTTGTTGCAGGACCTCATCTCTCTTTCTACCCTTGTCGTTGGTACCAATGTAAACCACGACCTCTTACTGTTCGCCCTCCCCCTTCAGAATGCCCTGCAACCGTTCAGTGACATCCTTGACCCTGGCACAATGGAGGCAACATACCATCAGGGAGTCACGTCTGCGACCACAGAAACGTCTATCTGTTCCCCTTAGGATAGAATCCCCTGTCACTATTGCTCTCCCACTCTTTTTCCTCCCCTCCTGTGCAGCTGAGACACTTGTAGTGCCACGGAATTGGCTCTTGCTGCATTCCCCTGAGAAACCTTCTCCTCCAGCAGTATCCAAAACGGAAAATCTGTTGGAGAGGTAGATGGACCCAAGGGACTCCTGCACCCTCTTCCTAGTTCTTTTACTCTGTCTGGCGGTCACCTATTTCCTGTCTGCCTGTGCACTCTATACCTGCGGGGTGACCACCTCATTAAACGTGCTATCCATGAAGATCTCAGCTTCGCAGATGCTCCACAGTGACTCCAGCCGCAGCTCCAGCTCCGAAATGCGGATTTCGAGTAGATGCAGCTGAAGACACTTCCTGCACATGTGTTCGCCCTGGACACCTAAAGTGTCCCTGATTTCCGACATAGCACAGGAGGTGCACTCCACGCAGCCGAGCTGCCCTGCCATGTCCTACCCTTAATTTACTCCCTTTACTTCCTTTAAATTAAATAATATTAAATACACTAGGGACCATACTACCATCTGGGGTAGAGAATTCCAAAGATTCACCACCCTCTGTGTGAAGAAATTTCTTCTCATCTCAGTCCTGAATGGCCTACCCTTTATCCTGAGGCTGTGCCCTTGGTTCCGGACTCCCCAGACAAGTGAAACATTCTCCCAGCATCCACCCTATCAAGCCCTGTAATAATTTTGTATGCTTCAATGAGATCCCCTCTCATTGTTCTAAAATCAAGGAAATAGAGGCCTAGTTTACTCAATCTCTTCTCATAGGACAGTCCCCCCATCCCAGGAATCAATCTCGTGAACCTTCATTGCACTCCATCTATGGCAAGTATATCCTTCCTTAGGCAAGGAGACCAAAATTGTACACAGTACTCCAGGTCTGGTCTCACCAAGGCATTATATAATTGGAAATAACAACAGAAAACGCTGGAAAAACTCAGCAGGCCAGGCAGCATCCGTAGAGAGAGAAAGAGAGTTGACGTTTCAGGTCGATGACCTTTCATCAGAACTGGGAAGAGCTGGAAATCAAATAGATTTAAGGCCAGGGTAAAGCTGGGAAAAGGGGGAGGGGATAAAGGAACAAAGGAGGAGATGAAGAGACATTAAGAGACATTAAGAGATATGCGCTTTACCCTGGCCTTAAATCTATTTGATTTCCAGCTCTTCCCAGTTCTGATGAAAGGTCATCGACCTGAAACGTCAACTCTCTTTCTCTCTCTACGGATGCTGCCTGGCCTGCTGAGTTTTTCCAGCGTTTTCTGTTGTTATTTCGGATTTCCAGCATCTGCAGTATTTTGCTATCGTATTATATAATTGGAGTAAGACTTCTTTACTCCTGTACCCAAATCCTCTTGTAATGAAGGCCAGCATACCATTTGCCTTCCATAATGGCTTGCTGCACCTGCACATTCACTTTCAGTGACTCATGTACATGGACAACCAGGTCCCTTTTAGCATCTGCATTCCCCAATCTTTCACCATTCAGGAAATACTCTGCCTTTCTGTTTTTTCTTCCAAGATGGATAACTTCACATTTATCCACATTATTATCCATCTGCCATGTTCTCGCCCACTCACTGTACCTGAATAAGATCATGACTGACCTTCTACCTCAACTGCACTTTCCCTTGCGATCCCCATATCCCTTGATTCTCCTAAAGTCCAAAAGCCCCGTACAATTGCAGCAAGACTTCTTTACTCTTGTACTCCAACCCACTTGCAATAAAGGCGAACATGCCAAACACCTTCCGAACTGCTTGCTGTACATGCACGTTAACTTTCTGTATTCCGTGTAAAAGGACATTCAAATCCTTGAATATACTCAATGACTGGGCATCCACTGCCCACTGAGGTTGAGAATTCCAAATGTTCACAACCCTCTGAGTGAAGAAATGTCATCTCATCTCATTCTCAAATGGCCGGCCCCTTATCCTGAGACTCTATCCCCTAGTTCTACACTCTCCAGCCAGGGGAATCAGCCTCTCAGCGTCTATCCTTTCAAGCCCTACAAGAAAATTGTACCTTTCAATGAGAACACCTCTCGTTCTTCTGAACTCGAGAGAATACAGGCCCAAGCTACTCAATCTCTCCTCAAAGTACAACCCCATCATCATAGGAATCAATCAGGTTTGATTCCCAGTCAGGGAATTCAGTTCTGACAAAGACAATGGAAGTCTGTGAGACTCTTAATAATTGTTTTAATTAACCCAGGATAATTTGTGTTGCACACTGAAGGAAATGCTAACATGTTTGCCGGATGACAGTCAAAATTTAATAACTTTTTTTCTAGGATCATAGATTTACCGCAGAAGCCAGCTATTCATCCCAATGTTTCCGTAGTGTAGTGGTTATCACGTTCGCCAAACACGCGAAAATTCCCCGGTTCAAAACCGGGCGGAAACATTTTGTAAATCATGTTCAATTAAATAGGAGAAAAATGGGACAATTCGCATTTGTTGTTCAATATAACAAAGTCCTGTTACATTTGTGTTTCTCTGTACAGTTCTGCACACACTCAAAACACTACAGTGTCGCTCGCTCACTCCGGTTTCCAGCCCTGACGCTGCAGAAAGCCTCTCTCAAAGCTGCACATTCCGGCTGCTTTCAGTTGAATTGTGAAAGATTATTCAAGGATCCTGCAGCTTTGCCTCGGTTCACAACAGCAGATCTAAGCCGCGTTTCTGCAAACTACGAGCCAAGTTCTCCAGAATTCCAAGGTGTATAAGGAAATCAACCATTAAAATCCCTTTCATTAACCACAGGGGTTCAGGCAATTTTCTATGATTCTATAAATTGTTATTAAAGTTTGACTGTCATCCGGTAAACATGTTAGCAATTCCTGCAGTGTGCAACAAAATGTTGTGGCTTGATTAATGATAATAGAAACGATTGTGAAGTGTCTCACAGACTTCAATTATCCCTTAATACCGTTGGTTAACTAAAATCTATCAATCGCAGATTAAAATGAGCAATTAATGTAGCATCTCTGAAATAGCTATCCAATTAGTCCCTGTCCGCTGCTCTTCCCCCATAGCCCTGCTGACACTCCTGCCAGTGGAAACTGTTGCCCCCATAATTTTGATCACCTCTATTAAATCCCCCCTGAACTGTGATTAATGGAGTTCAACGCGGGCAAGTGGCAGATCATCCACTTGGGGCCTAACAAATATCGGTCAGTGTATGGTCTGAAAACATCATGTCAGAGAATACTTTTTTTTCTGTGAATTAGCTGGTTCCGTTAAATTTAACAAAAGTTGCCCCAGATCCCTGCTCTCACAAGTAATGAACATTTTAAACCATTCTCCTAAAATACAATGTGTAAAATGAGATATGGGTTAACAGTTCATCACATGCAAAGAGCAAAATAAATGACTGAAGTTTCGACTGTCCCTCAGTATTCAAATTATCATTTATTTCATACTGCAAAAGAAAGTTATCGTTGAATTAATGGTGATTAAAGCAGTTCTTATTTTATTACATTAGATGCATGTTATTCATTTAATAAAATTACTTCGCATTCATGAATTAAAAACGGTGATATCAAAATAACTTCCCTAACCGGGAATCGAACCCGGGTAGCTCGCGATGCTTGGAATAGGTTATTGAATCATTTAAAGGTGCCCTCGAAAATTTTCACACTGCTAAATTTAAATCAGTGCTACAATTTGTTTTTGGTGTTGAAGAAGGGGATTGAAAATGATAATAAAAACGCCAGGCAGCGCCCGCGGTCAGACAAGTTTCGAAGTGTTGCGAAGTAACCGCTGAGCTAAAGCTGACGCCGAGTAAAGTGCGAGAAACCGCTCCATATAAAGGATGAGCTCACACACATCAGGCGCAGTGCAGTCTGGTCATCGTCAAGCCCCTCCTTTCTTGTTCAGAGACATGAACGGGAGTCAGACGCCACAAACTTTAATTAAAGGCACAAATACGAGTAACGCTTACTTCCAAATTTTCACTTTTAAAATTATATCACTTTATTCCAAATCTCACTGCGTTGAATCTGAAAGTCAGCACCATGGGATTTGATGTTCACTGCTGATTCTATTTTCTGTGCACGGTGGAAATAACCGGGCCTGTTGAATGTGACAAAAGCTGCTCCAGATTCCTGGTGTCATTTTAAACCAGACTCCAACAGTACATTGTGTAAAATGAGATATGGGTAACAGTTGGCTAACAGTTAACATGCAAAGCACAAATAAAATGATTGAAGTATCGACTCTCGCTCAGTTATCATTTCTTTCATTGTGCAAAAGAAGTTTATCGGTGAATTAATGATGCTTTTCCGTGAAACCAACATAAAAGTTGAGCAAAATGCACGCGCCCAACGTGGGGCTCGAACCCACGACCCTGAGATTAAGAGTCTCATGCTCTACCGACTGAGCTAGCCGGGCCTGACAAACTCGCACGTCCTTGTCACTGATTGCACCCAGGCGCCTGGTGGCTCCTCCCCAGGGGTTTAACTTGTTCTGCAAACCACGAACCAGGTTCTCCTGAATTCCAAGGTGTATAAGGAAATCAAGCATCAAAAACCCTTTCATTAACCTCAGGGATTCAGGCAATTTTCTGATTGCAAAGCGCTTTCAGTCCTTGTCAATATCTCTTGTCTATTTCCCTGTGATTCCCGATTCTGTCTGTCTCTCTGTCTCTGTTTATTCTGTGTGTGGCCACCTGCAGGTTGATTTTCAACGAATACCTGTGCTTGTATCTTGTCACATGAAATAAATAAGGAATTGTGGCCATTTTCTCCCTGACACTGGGGAATCAGTGAGACAGTCTTTGGAGCATGAGTCTGGTTATTGTGAAACAGTAAAGAAAACATAAATTCCGGAATTATCCGGAAGAACAGTGACCCCGACGTGATTTGAACACGCAACCTTCTGATCTGGAGTCAGACGCGCTACCGTTGCGCCACGAGGCCCACAGTGCAAACGGCGATGTTTGTATATATACACGTTTCACAAACACTGTTTCATTTCTCCTGCCTTTTCCTGATTTCCCAGTGTCATGCACAGAAGCGCCTCATGCCCTCATTTGTTTAAAGTAACAAGCACACACAAACACAGGTATTCGTTCAAAATCAACCTGCAGGTGGCCACAAACAGAATAAACAGAGCCAGAGAGACAGACAGAATCGGGAAACTCCGGGAAATGGACAAGAGATATTAACAAGGACTAAAGCGCTTTGCGATCAGAAATTTGCCTGAATCCCTGAGGTAAATGAAAGGGATTTTGATACTTGATTTCCTTACACACCTTGGGCTTCTGGAGAACTTGGTTCGTAGTTTGCAGAAACGCGGCTCAGATATGCTGTTGTCCGGGCCGGAGCCACCAGCCGCCTGGCTGCAATCAGCGACCAGGATGTGCGGTTTCAGCAGGCCCGGCGAGCTCAGTCGATGGAGCATGAGACTCTTAATCTCAGAGTCGTGGGTTCAAGCCCCACTTAGGGCGGAAGCATTTTGTTCAACTTTTATATTGCTTTCAAAGCGTCATTAGGAACCGATGACCTTCTTTTGCACAATGAAGGAAATGCTAACTGAGGGAGAGTCCATACTTCAATACAAAAAGAAAATACTGCAGATGCTGGAAATCTGAAATAAAAACAGAAAATGCTGGAGCAGGTCAGGCAGCTTCTGTGAAGAGAGAAACAGAGTTAACGTTTCAGGTCGATGAACTTTCGTCAGAACTGGAAAAAAGAGGTAATGGAACAGATTTTTCAGCAAGTGTAGGGGCTGGGAAAGGGGGGAGGGGATGAAAGAACAAAAGGGAAGGTCTGTGTTAGGATACAAGGCTGCAGATGTTAAGAGACATTGAGAAATATTCAAGGCAAAAGGAGATGGTAATGGGACAGGTTAAGAAACCAAGGATGGCTGTAGATGAAGTGTAAATTGCGCTGGCAGAATGAAAGACAGCTGCCATGTGGGAGAGAAGAAAAGAAGACACAAATAAAAGGTGTGGATAAAAAGTATACATATATGATAGGGGCCGAGTTTATGATCTGAAATTTTTGAACTCTGTGTTGAGTCCAGAAGGCTGTAAAGTTCCTAATCGAAAGATGAGGTGCTGTTCCTCGAGCTTAAGCTGAGCTTCAGTGGAACAATGCAAGAGGCCGAGGACGGTGAGGTCTGAGTGGGAGTGGAGTGGAGAATTAAAGTGACAGGCGACCGGAAGCTCGTGGTCCCCCTTACGGACTGAACGGAGGTGTTCCGCAAAGCAGTCACCCAATCTGCATTTGGTCTCCCCATTGTAGAGGAGACCACATCGTGAGCAGTGAATACAGTATACTAAATTGCAAGAAGTACAAGTAAATCGCTGTTTGACCTGGAAGGGGAGTTTGGGGCCCTGGACAGTGGGAAAGGGGGAGGTATAAGGGCTTGTGTTGCATCTCCTGCGCTTGCACGGGAAGGTGCCGGGCGAAGGGGAAGGGGTGTTGGGGTTGATAGAGCAGTGGACCAGGGTGTCGCAGAGGGAGCAGTCCCTTCGGAATGCTGAAAGGGGAGGTGAGGGGAAGATGTGTTTGGTGGTGGGATCACGCTGGAGGTGACAGAAATTGTGGAGGATGATCCGTTGAATGTGGAGGCTGGTGGGGTGAAAGGTGAGGACAATGTAAACTCTATCATGGTTCCAGGAGGGAGGGGCAGGGGTGAGGGCAGAATTGCAGGAGATCGAACGGACACGGTCAAGGGCCGTGTCAACCACAGTAAAGGGGTATCCTCGATTGAGGAAAAAGGAAGACATGTCGGAAGCACTGGTATGGAAGGTGGCATCGTCAGAGCAGATGCGCCAGAGGCGGAGAAACTGGGAGATTGGAATAGAGCCCTTACAGGAGGCGGGGTGGGAGGAAGTGTAGTCCAGGTAGCTGTGAGAGTCAGTGGGCTTGTAGTGAATGTCTGTCAATAACCTATCCCCAGAGATGGAGACGGAGAAGTCGAGGAAGGGAAGGAAAGAGTCGGAGATGGACCATGTGAAGGTGAGGGAAGGGTGGAAATTGGAAGCAAAGTGAATGAAATTATCTAGTTCAGGGCGACAGCAGGAAACGGCACCAATACAGTCATCAATGTACCGGAAAAAGAGGTGAGGGAGGGGACCTGAGTAGGACTGGAACAAAGAGTGTTCCACATATCCCACGAAAAGGCAGGCATAGCTAGGACGCATGCGGGTTCCCATAGCAACACCTTTGATTTGGAGGAAGTGAGTGGAGTCAAAGGAGAAATTGGTCAATGTGAGAACAAGTTCAGCCAGGTGGAGGAGGGTGGTGGTGGATGGGAACTGGTTGAGCCTCTGTTCAAGGATGAAGTGGAGCGCCCTCAGGCCATCCTGGTGGGGGATGGAGTTGTAGAGGGATTGTACGTCCATAGTGAAAAGGCGGCGTTTGGGGCCAGTAAACTGGAAACTGGTGTTAAAGTGGCGGAGGGTGTCGGAAGAGTCGCGGATGTAGGTGGGAAGAGACTGGACAAGGGGAGAAAAAATAGAGTTGAGATAGGAAGAGATAAGTTCCGTGGGGCAAGAACAGGCTGAAACGATGGGTCTACCAGGGCAGTCCTGTTTGTGGATATTGGGAAGGAGGTAGAATCGGGCTGTGTGGGGTTGGGGAACTATGAGGTTGGCGGAAGTGGGGGGAAGATCTCCAGAGGATATAAGAACATAAGAACATAAGAAATAGAAGCAGGAGCAGGACATTCGGCACTTCGAGACTGCCCCGCCATTCAATCAGATCAGGCTGATCTTCTGCCTCAATTCTATTCACTGGCACAATCACCATATCCCTTGATGCCCTTACTCGTCAGAAATCTATCTACTTCTGTTTTGAATATGACCAATGACTGAGCCTCCACAGCCCTCTGCGGTAGAGAATTCCAAAGATTCACCACCCTCTGTGGGAAGAAATTTCTTCTCATCTCAGTCCTGAATGGCCTACCCTTTATCCTAAGGGTTCTAGACTCCCCAACCAAGGGAAATATTCTTCCAGCATCCACCCTATCAAGCCCTGCAATAATTTTGCATGCTTCAATCAGATCCCCTCTCATTCTTCTGAATTCAAGAGAATACAGGCCTAGTTTACTCAATCTCTTCTCATACGAGGTCAGTGACAGTCTTGGAAACGGTGACTTGATTTTCGGTAGTGGCGTCATGGTCCAGGCGGAGGTAGGAGGAGGTGTCGGAGAGTTGGCGTTCAGCCTCCGCTAGGTAGAGGTCGGTTCGCCAAACAACAACAGCACCACCCTTGTCAGCAGGTTTTGTGCTTTGCATTTTAACAGTTAACTGTTACCCATATCTCACTTTACACATTATATGGGCTACTCCAGCTCCTAATTCTTTCGTTCTTATGTTCTTATGTCCTTCCACAGGAGAGCACACTCGCCCCTGGACATGCATAAGGAGCAAGTTCCAACAAAATGATTCCGCAAACGTGATAGTTGCTACACTGCGGAATCGTCTCCACTTTCAGTACCAGGTCAGATGGAAATGTTAAGGGAGCAGGTGAACCGCTGAATCCCACTTTTAAGGGATGTCCCAAAGCGCCTGAAACTGGTGTCAAAAGAAATGTGTTCCACTTAGTAATTAAAAGTAAAGGATGTCAGAAGTGGGATTCGAACCCACGCCTCCAGAGGAGACTGCGACCTGAACGCAGCGCCTTAGACCGCTCGGCCATCCTGACTTGTTAATGTCATTTCTGCAGCTCATCACTTCCGCATTTAGAAAGTTTCACTCCGGGTGCTTGTGCAATGCTGCTCGAAGGCTCCGTGACCGGGATATCATCTCCCCCGGGGTTTTCCTGAGCCTGAGCACGGTGTATGGGGAGGTTGAGCCCGGGTCCCTGGTATCTTGCAGCCCAGGGATGGACAATAACCCGCTGAGCTCTGGAGCTGGGGAAGAGCAAATAATTAATGAGTTTGTTTCCGCGGCTGAAATGCGGCTTCGATCTGCTGGTATTAACCGAGGCCGGGGCTGCGAGATATTGCATTTTGTTCACGTTTAATCAGAGGAATATCCGCAGTCAGGAGCTGAAAAGGGCAAAGAGCTGAAAAAACACAAGAAAAAAGATAAGAAATGTCAGCAATTGTGATCAACTCTTTAATGTGTTTTCTGGTAGTTTAGTGGTTTAATTGTTTTAATCACCACTCATTAACCGACAGCGTTGTTTTGCAGAATGAAAGAAATGCTCACACTGAGGGATAGTCGAAACTTGAATAATTTAACTTTAATAATTGGCGAAACTTTATTCATTGATGAAGTTTTATACCCTATCTGAATTTACACACTGTGTATTTTAGGAGTCTGTTTTAAATTGGTCATTGCTTCTGACAAAAGAAACCTGTTAAATTTATTTCGCAGCAAAAATATTCTCTAACATAATGTTTCCGCCCGGGCTCGAACCGGGGACCTTTCGCGTGTGAGGCGAACGTGATAACCGCTACACTACGGAAACCTCTGTTCAACTTAATTTGCAGAAAGCACTGTTCAGAGAGAAGGTGCAATGCAGAATCTCTCTTTCTGCAATAATTTCCTTTCACTCGCATTGCTCTGAGCGAACTGCACAAGTCAAAAATATTCCTTTCAAACTCATTAACCTCCCGAATTTCCTTCCCGCCGAATCTTCTGAATCAGATGCCTCTAGTTTTGCCCACTCCAACAATGTCCCTTTGCAATTTTCTGCTCCCATCCACACTACTTACTCTGTCACTAACATAGTGTCGTTAAACTTGGTAATATATGCCTATAGAAGACTTTTGGAGGACCTTTTATGTTAGCTGCCATTCTATTCTCATACCCTCTCTTTTCCCCTCTGATTTTCCTTTCCACTTCTCCTCTGAAGTTTCTATATTCAAATATATTAGAATAGTTGAAGCCCCCATTATCACTAGTCTATACTTCATAGTCATGGAGTCATAACGGCACAGAAGGAGGCCATTCGGCCTATCGATTCTGTTCCAGCTCTCTGTGGAGCAATCCAGTCTGTCCCATTCCTCCGCTCTGTCCCCGTAGCCCTGCGAGTTTATTTTCCTAAAGTGCCTATCCAGTCTCCCCTTGAAAACATTGAGGGGGAAAAATTCAGTTGGTTGCGCCTCCCGTTAGCGCTTTAAGAGGGCGCTAATGGGGCGCAAAGCAGCTAGCGCCCGGGCGCAGCGATGTTTGCGCCGCTCGCGAACTTAACTAGACATTTTGCGGCGGCGCTAAACTTTATCGCCGCGATCTCCTGCGCCGGCAGATCATGACGTCACTCGAGTGTGCAACGCCCCGGTATCGCGCCGGAGCGGATATTGAGTGGCGCCCCCTGCCTTACCGCCTGACGCTAGCAACGACAGGTTGAGGGGAGCGTTCTGCAGTCATGAAGGGAAAGGGGGAGCGCTATTTAAAGGTGTCCGCTTCCTGCCTTTTATTGTTGGTGCCATTTTTGAACTACGCATTCTGAGAGAGAGAGGGAGAGACTTCTGGAGAGATTCAACGTTGTGTGAAGGAGTTTTGGGTACTGAGCAGCACTTTGCAGGTTCATTTTGATTTGCCATTCCTTGTATCAATTTAGCAGAGACTGTGGGGGCTGCACTCTGAGCTCTTTGCCTGGCACTCTCCATTGATCTTTCCAGCACATTTGATGTGCAGGTGTCTCCAGGCCGAGATTCAAGGCTGCAATGAGCAGGATGTGGATGGAAAGCAAGATTAACCATTCCCTTTAAGAACTGGCCGGTGCCATTGAGTGTGTGTTCCATTGCTGACTGACATTACATGAGCTTCGCCAGCGCTCTGAGTTAGCGCCTCGCTCCTCGGTCTTTGCGCCTTAAGACAGGTGTGAAGCGCCTGATTTAGCGCTCCAATCACCTCAGGGGTCGATAAAAGTGAAGTTTCCAGTCAGTGGCGATAATTAGCGGCAGGCGCTAATTTTTGAGCCCAGACGATATTTGCGCCCCAAATGGGGCGCGACTGAATTTTTCCCCCTGAGTGTCTGTGTGTCCACCACTTCTGTTGGCAGCGAGGTCCAGGTACTCACCACTCGCTGCGTAAAAAATTTTTCTTCACATCCCCCCTGTATCTCTTGCCCAAAGCCTTAAATCTGTGTCCCCTAGTCCTTCTACCATCAACTAATGGGAACAGCCTTTCCCCATCTAGCCTATCTAAACCCGTCATAATCTTGTACACCTGTATCAAATCACCCCTCAACCTCCTTTGTCTTAAAATACTCCTGTGCAGCACCTTGGGACGTTTTACTACGTTAAAGGCGCTATATAAATACAGGTGATTGTTGTTGTTGTTGTTGTTGTAATGAAGACAAATCCAGCTTCTCCAACCTGTCCTTAGGCTAAGATCCCCCATCCCTGGAACCATTCTGGTAAATCTCCTCTGCATCCTCTCAAGGGCCTTCACATGCTTCCTAAAGTGTGGTGACCAGAACTGGACACAGTACTCCAGTTGTGGCCTAACCAGCGCTTTATAAAGGTTCAGCGTAACTTTTCTACTTTTGTACTCAATATTTCTATTTATGAAGCCCAGGATCCCATATGCTTTGCTAACCACTCTCTCAATATGCCCTGCCACCTTCATGGACCTATGTACATTATCTCCCAGGTCCCTCTGTCCCTGCACAGTCTTTAAAACTGTGCCATTAAGTGTATATTGCCTCTCCCTGTTCCTTCTGCCAAAATGAATCACTTCACTCTTCTCTGTATTAAATTCCATCTGCCATTTACCTGCCCATTCTGCTAACCTTTCTATGTCCTGCTGCAGTCGATTGGTATCATCCTCACCGTTTGCCACACCCCCAAGTTTGGTGTCATCGGCAAATTGAGAAATTCTACTCTGTATTCCAATATCAAGGTAATTTATATGTATCAAAAAAAGCAGTGGCTCCAGCACTGACCCTTGGGGACCACCACTGTCTACCATCCTCCAGTCTGAAAAACAGCCATTTACCACAACTCTCAGTTTTCTGTCCTTAAGCCAATTCCTTACCAAGCTGCCACTGACCCACCTATTCCATGAACCTCAATTTTCTTAACCAGCCTTCTATGTGCTACCTTGTCAAACACCTTCCTAAAATCCATGCAGACAACATCCATTGCATTCCCTTCATCAATAATCCCTGTTACTTCATCAAAAAATTCAATTAGATTAGTCAAACACGATCTGTCTTTTACAAATCATTTTAATTAGCTTAAACCTCTCCAAGTGTCTGTTAATTTTTTCCTTGATTATTGTTTTGAGAACTTGACCCACCACTGATGTTAAACTGAGCGGCCTGTAGTTACTAGGATTGTCCTTACACCATTTCTTGAACAGTTCTTGCATCTCTCTATAATTTCCCTGCAAATTTGCTCCTACATATTTCCCACTAGTTGGTGGCCTATAGTTTACACCTAGTAATGTAATGGCCCCTCTATTATTTCTTAACTCTAGCCATATAGATTCTGTCCTTGACCCCTCCAGGACATGCTCACTCTTCAGCACTGTAACATACTCCTTAACCAATACTGCCACACCACCTCCTATCTTTCCTTCCCTATCTTTCCTGTACACCTTCTATCCAGGAATATTTAATACCCAATCCTGCCCTTTTTTCAGCCAGGTCTCCGTTATTGCCACAACATCACATTCCCATGTGGCTATCTGCACCTGCTGCTCACCAACCTTGTTTACTACGTTTCGGGCGTTCACATACATCCACTGTAAACCTATCTTCGACCATCCTGTGTCCTCTCTTAGTCTGACCCCACCTAATACCTTACTATTACTTACTTTAGTGCTATCCGTCTCTCCAGATCCTTTGTGCACCTTGTTTGTCCTTTCTCTTGTTACGTCCTGGTGCACACACCCCTGCCAACTTAATTTAAAACCTCCCCAACAGCGCTAGCAATCCTCCCCATGAGGATCTTGGTACAAGCTCTGTTGAGCTGCAAGTCGTCCAGCCTGCACTGGTCCCACATCCCCCAGAACCGGCCCCAATGCCCCCGGAATCTCATCCCTCTTTCTACCTATGTCGTTGGTACCGATATGGACCTCGACCTCTGGCTGTTCACCTTCGCCCCTCAGAATATTCTGCAGCCGCTCAGTGACATCCTTGTCCCTGGCACCGGGGAGGCAACATTACCATCCTGGAGTCATGTCTGTCCTCCTCTTATGCCTGTCGGTCACCCAATCCCTCTCTGCCTGCACACACCTTAGCTGCGGGGTGCCCACCTCCTGAAACGTGCTGTCCACGAAGCTCTCAGCCTCATGGATGCACCGCAGTGAAGCCAGCTGCTGCTCAAGCTCCAAAACCCGGAGCTCGAGCTCCTCCAGCTGATGACCCTTCCTGCACAGCTGGTTGTGCAGGACACGGGAAGCGCCCTGGATTTCCCACATGGCACAGGATGCACATTCCGTGGGACTGAGCTGCACTGCCACGCATTTACTTATTCGACTATTAACTACCTTTACAGAAAATTAAGACTAAGATGGTTCTAATTAAAGTTATTAATGTAATATATTATTAACAGTTACTAATTTAACATAGTATAACATTTTTGCTAACAGTCTCTTGTGTGAAAACTTATCAAATGCCTGCTAGAAGTCATCATATTAAATCTAGAAAATCCCTCCCCTTGATTCAGTTTTCATTTTCCTCGTGTCTCTGGTAAATTATCCTCTACTATGAAGACCGATACAAAGTAATTATTTAGCATGTCTGCCATGTCCTTATTTTCAATTACAGTATCACATGGCTGTGTCTTTAAGGGGACCACATTCTCCTTCGCCTCCCTCTTTATCATAATACACTCGTAAAAACATTTCACAGGTTTATTCTCGTATTCGCTTTCCACAACATTCTTTGCATCCCTTTGCTGTCCAAAGAGACTTGGGGGCCTCTGTACACAGATCATTAAAATATCATGGAAAGGTACAGAAAATAATCCAAAAGGCTAATGGGATGCTGGCCTTTATATCTAGAGGACTAGAATACAAGGGGGTAGAAGTTATGCTGCAGCTGTACAAAGCCCTGGTTAGGCCTCAGCTGGAGTATTGTATTCAGTTCTGGGCAGAGATGTCGGATGGCCGTGTTCCCAGGATGGGTTAACTACTATATCCTGTAAGTTAAGGTTGCCCCATGATCTCATGCTTTTATGCTCAATGTTCTGTGTTTTGCTGGGCTTGAAACATCTATTAAGTAAATATTAAATTGATTTATATATACCCACGTGTATATGACACATATTCACTTTGAATTGACTTTTGATGAGAGGCAGGAATAATTATATTAAATTTCCTTGACATGTTGAGGAACTATAACCTGCTTGATTTAGTTCTCGTACCCGGGCACAATGTCCAGAATATGCAAGAATGATTATATCCAAATCCTCTCAATGTCCCCAACTGCACTTTATTTATGTTGAAATGTATCAAATTACTCTGTCACTCATTCCATATATTTATCGATTCAATAATATGTAAAAAAAAACATTTAATCTGCGCCAGTTCCTTCCTACAAACCTTCCTGTCCCTTTTTTGTCACACTTCTGTGCCAACTTTACTGTAATAAATTGCACTGTCCAGAATTATAATGAGAAGTCACACAACACCAGGTTATAGTCCAACAGCTTTCTTTGAAATCACAAGCTTTCGTAGCGCTGCTGGACTTTCAGGACTTCACCTGAGGAAGGAGCAGCGCTCCGAAAGCTTGTGATTTCAAATAAAGCTGTTGGACTATAACCTGGTTTTGTGCGACTTCTCACTTTTGTTCACCCCAGTCCAACACCGGCATCTCCGCATCAGAATTATAATGTCAACTCTCTATGTCACCACTTGGTGCCGCTGCAACAGCACAGATTTACCTGCCCCAGCGTCTCACTGCACACCATTCTCTGGTTCAACCCACTGTAGCTACCTTGCATATTACTCTAAGCTTTGTTGTAAACCACAATGTGGGGACATTAAAATGGGGACCCAATGACGTCTGGAAGCCCTACACCAATTAACCCCAACTGCCTAACCCTGTTACGTAAGTTACATAAGAATCAGGAGCAGGAATAGGCCATTAAAACATAAGAACATAAATAATAGGAGCAGTTGTAGGCCAGTCGCCCCTTCGAGCCTGCTCTGCCATTCAATGAGATCATGGCTTATCTTCTGCCTCAATTCCATTCACCGGCCTTATCGCCATATCCCTTGATGCCCTTACTCGTCAGAAATCTATCTACTTCTGTTTTGAATATTCCCAATGACTGAGCCTCCACAGCCCTCTGGGGTAGAAAATTCCAAAGGCCCAGGTAACATCCTGGTGAATCTCCTCTGCACCCTCTCCAATGCAATCACGTCCCTCCCATAGTGTGGTGACCAGAACTGCACACAGTTTTCCAGCTGTGGCCTAACTAACATTTTGTACAGCTCCATCATAACCTCCCTGCTCTTATATTCTATGCCTCGGCTAATGAAGGCAAGTATCCCATATGACTTTTTTACCACCTTATCTACCTGTCCTGCTGCCTTCAGGGATATATGAACATGCACACCAAGGTCCCTCTGATCCTCTGTCCGTCCTAGGATCCTACCATTCATTGTGTATTCCCTTGCCTTGTTTGTCCTCCCAAAATGCATCACCTCACACTTTTCAGGGTTAAATTCCATTTGCCACTGTTCTGCCCATCTAACCATCCTGTCTATATCGTCCTGTAGCCTGAGGCTTCCCTCCTCGATATTTACCACTCCTCCAATTTTCGTGTCTTCTGCGAACTTACTGATCATACCTCCTACATTCATATCTAAATGATTAATGTACACTACAAACAGCAAAGAACCCAGCACCGAACCCTGCGGTACACCACTGGACACAGGCCTCCAGTCACAAAAACAACCTTCGACCATCACCCTCTGCCTCCTGCCACGAAGCCAATTTTGGATCCAATGTGCCAAATTACCCTGGATCCCATGGGCTCTTACCTTCTTGACCAGTCTCCCATGATGGACTTTGTCAAAAGCCTTACTGAAGTCCATGTAGACTACATCAACTGCACTAACCTCACCCACATACCTTGAATTAGGTCCAGTACCACCCCCTCTCTTGTAGGACTTTCTACATGCTGGCACAAAAAGCTCTCCTGGATGCACTTTAAGAATTCCGCACCCTATAAGCCTTTCACACTCTGACTATCCCAATTAATATTGGGGAAGTTGAAATCCCCTACTATTATTACGCTATTATTTCTACACTTCTCTGAGATTTGCCTATATATCTGTTCCTCTATCTCCCCCTGACTGTTTGGGGGCCTATAGTACACTCCCAGCAAAGTGCTTGCCCCCTTTTTGTTGTTAAGTTCTACCAATATGGCCTCATTAGAGGAACCTGCTCAGGTATCATCCCTCCTTACAGCAGTAATTGACTCCTTGATTAATATTGCGACACACCCTCTTCTTTTATAACCCCCTCTGTCTCGCCTGAAGATTCTATACCCCGGAATATTGAGCTGCCAGTCCTGCCCCTCCCTCAACCATGTCTCGGTGGTAGCAACAATATCATACTCACATGTGTTCATCAACCTTCAATTCATCTGCGTTACTCGCAAGACTCCTTGCATTAAATAAATGCCATCCAGCCTTACCATACTCCCTTGTGCCATTATATATTTGCTCTGCCTTCCAAGCTGACTTGTTTTTTCCTCTATAATTGGCTGTGCATCACCCCCTACTATAGCTCCACAACCGTATCTCATCCCCCTGCCAAGTTGGTTTACCTCCCCCCCCCCCCGACCCCCACCCCCAACATTACCAGCAAACCTCCCCGCAAGGATGTTGGTCACGTTCCGGTTCAGGTGCAACCCGTCTGACTTGTACAGCTCCCATCTTCCGCAGAAGCAGACCCAGTGATCCAGGAAACTAAAGCACTCCCTCCTGCACCAACTCTTTAGCCACGCATTCATCTGCTCTATCTTCCTATTCCTATACTCACTAGCACGTGGCACTGGCAGTTATCCAGAGATTACAACCTCTGAGGTCCTGCTTTTTAACCTAGCACCCTAAATTCTTGTTGCAGGACCTCATCCCTCTTTCTACCCTTGTCGTTGGTACCAATGTGAACCACGACCTCTGACTGTTCGCCCTACCCCTTCAGAATGCCCTGCAACCGTTCAGTGACATCCTTGACCCTGGCACCAGGGAGGCAACATACCATCAGGGAGTCACGTCTGTGACCACAGAAATGTCTATCTGTTCCCCTTCGGAAAGAATCCCCTGTCACTATTGCTCTCCCACTCTTTTTCCTCCCCTCCTGTGCAGCTGAGCCACTCGTAGTGCCACGGACTTGTTCTTGCTGCATTCCCCTGAGAAACTTTTTCCCGCAGCAGTATCCAAAACGGAAAATCTGTTGGAGAGGGAGATGGACCCAGGGGACTCCTGCACTACCTTCCTAGTTCTTTTACTCTGTCTGGCGGTCACGCACTTCCTGTCTGCCTGTGCACTCTATACCTGCGGTTTGACCACCTCATTAAACGTGCTATCCACGAAGATCTCACCTTCGCGGATGCTCCACAGTGACTCCAGCTCCAGCTCCGAAACGCGGATTTCGAGTAGATGCAGCTGGAGACACTTCCTGCACATGTGTTCGCCCTGGACACCTAAAGTGTCCCTGACTTCCGACATAGCACAGGAGGAGCACTCCACGCAGCTGAGCTGACCTGCCATGTCCTACCCTTAATTTACTCCCTTTACTTCCTTTAAATTAAGTAATATTAAATACACTATGGACCATACTACCCTCTGGGGTCGAGAATTCCAAAGATTCACCACACTCTGTGTGAAGAAATTTCTTCTCATCTCAGTCCTGAATTGGCTACCCTTTATCCTGAGGCTGTGGCCCTTGGTTCTAGACTACCGAGACAATGGAAACATTCTCCCAGCATCCACCCTATCAAGCCCTGTAATAATTTTGTATGCTTCAATGAGATCCCCTCTCATTGTTCTGAAATCAAGGGAATACAGGCCTAGTTTGCTCAATCTCTTCTCATAGGACAGTCCCCCCATCCCAGGAATCAATCTTGTGAACCTTCGTTGCACTCCATCTATGGCAAGTATATCCTTCCTTAGGTAAGGAGACCAGAATTGTACACAATACACCAGGTCTGGTCTCACCAAGGCATTATATAATTGGAGTAAGACTTCTTTACTCCTGTATTCAAATCCTCTTGTAATGAAGGCCAGCGTACCATTTGCCTTCCATAATGGCTTGCTGCACCTGCACATTCACTTTCAGTGACTCATGTACATGGACACCAGGGTCCCTTTAAGCATGTGCATTCCCCAATCTTTCACCATTTCGGAAATACTCTGCCTTTCTGTTTTTTCTTCCAAAATGGATAACTTCACATTTATCCACATTATTATCCATCTGCCATGTTCTCGCTCACTCACTGAACCGGAATAAGATCATGACTGACCTTTTACCTCAACTGCACTTTCCCGTGCGATCCCCATATCCCTTGATTTTCTTAAAGTCCAAAAGCCAAGTACAATTGCAGCAAGACTTCTTTACTCTTGTACTCCAACCCCCCTTGCAATAAAGGCGAACATGCCAAACACCTTCCTAACTGCTTGCTGTACATGCACGTTAACTTTCTGTATTCCGTGTAAAAGGACACCCAAATCCTTGCATATACTGAATGACTGAGCATCCACTGCCCTCTGAGGTTGAGAATTCCAAAGGTTCACAACCCTCTGAGTGAAGAAATGTCATCTCATCTCAGTCTCAAATGGCCGGCCCCTTATCCTGAGACTCTATCCCCTAGTTCTAGACTCTCCAGCCAGGGGAAACAGCCTCTCAGCGTCTACCCTTCCAAGCCCTCCAAGAAAATTGTACCTTTCAATGAGAACACCTCTCGTTCTTCTGAACTCGAGAGAATAAGCCCCAATCTACTCAATCTCTCCTCAAAGTACAAACCCATCATCATCGGAATCAATGAGGTTTGATTCCCAGTCAGGGAATTCAGTTCTGACAAAGACAATTGAAGTCTGTGAGACTCTTCATAATTGTTTTAATTAACCCAGAAAAACTTGTGTTGCACACTGAAGGAAATGCTAACATGTTTGCCGGGTGACAGTCAAACTTTAATAACTTTTTTTATAGAATCATAGATTTACCGCAGAAGCCGGCTAATCAGCACAGCGTTTCCGTAGTGTAGTGGTTATCACGTTCGCCTAACACGCGAAAGGTCCCCGGTTCGAAACCGGGCGGAAACATTTTGTAAATCATGTTCAATTAAATAGTAGAAAAATGGAACAATTCGCATTTCTTATTCAATGTAACAAAGTCCTGTTACATTTGTGTTTCTCTGTTCAGTTCTGCACACACTCAAAACACTGCAGTGTCGCTCGCTCACTCACATTTCCAGCCCTGACGGTGCAGAAAGCCTCTCTCAAAGCTGGACATTCCGGCTGCTTTCAGTTAAATTGTGAAAGATTATTCAAGGATCCTGTAGTTTTGCCTCGGTTCACAACAGCAGATCTAAGCCGCGTTTCTGCAAACTACGAACCAAGTTCTCCAGAATTCCAAGGTGTGTAAGGAACTCAACCATTAAAATCCCTTTCATTAACCACAGGGGTTCAGGCAATTTTCTATGATTCTATAAAAAGTTATTAAAGTTTGACTGTCATCCGGAAAACATGTTAGCAATTCCTGCAGTGTGCAACAAAATGTTGTGGGTTGATTAATGATAATAGAAACAATTATGAAGTGTCTCACAGACTTCAATGATCCATTAATACCGTTGGTTAACTAAAATTTATCAACCGCAGATTAAAATGAGCAATTAATGTAGCATCTCTGAAAGAGCTATCCAATTAGTCCCTGTCCGCTGCTCTTCCCCCATAGCCCTGCTGACACTCCTGCCAGTGGAAACTGTTGCCCCCATAATTTTGATCACCTCTATTAAATCCCCCCTGAACAATGATTAATGGAGTTCAACGCGGGCAAGTGTCAGATCATCCAGTTGGGACCTAACAAAGATCAGTCAGTGTATGGTCTGAAAACATCATGTCAGAGAATATTTTTTTTCTGTGAATTAGCTGGTTCCGTTAAATTTAACAAAAGTTGCCCCAGATCCCTGCTCTCACAAGTAATGAACATTTTAAACCAATCTCCTAAAATACAAAGAGCAAAATAAATGACTGAAGTTTCGACTGTCCCTCAGTAACCATATTATCATTTCTTTCATTCTGCAAAAGAAAGTTTTCGTTTAATTAATAGAGATTAAAGCTGTTCTTATTTTCTCACATTAGATGCATGTTATTCATTTAATAAAATGACTTCACATTGATGAATTAAAAAAGGTGATATCAAAATTACTCCCCTAACCGGGAATCGAACCCGGGTTCTCCCCCGCGATGGCTGGAATAGGTTATTCAATCATTTAAAGGTGCCCTCGAAAAATTTCACACTGCTAAATTAAAATCACTGCTACAATGTGTTTCTGTGTTGAAGAAGGGGCTTGAAAATGATAACAAAACGCCAGGCGGAGCGCCCGCGGTGAGACAGGGTTCGAACTTTAGTAAGTTGATGCTGCGAAGTAACCGCTGAGCTAAAGCTGACGCCGATTAAATGGGGAGAAACCGCTCAATATAAAGGATGAGCTCACACACATCAGGCGCGGTGCAGTTTGGTCAACGTCAAGCCCCTCCTTTCTTATTCAGAGACATGAACGGGAGTCAGACGCCACAAACTTTAATTAAAGGCACAAATACGAGTAACACTTCCAAATTTTCACTGTTAAAATTATATCACTTTATTCCAAATCTGACTGCGTTGAATCTGAAAGTCAGCACCATGGGATTTTATGTTCACTGCTGATTCTATTTTCTGTGCACGGTGGAAATAACCGGGCCTGTTGAATGTGACAAAAGCTGCTCCAGATTCCTGGTGTCATTAACAATGAACATTTTAAACCAGACTCCTACAGTACATTGTGTAAAATGAGATATGGGTAACAGTTAACATGCAAAGCACAAATAAAATGATTGAAGTATCGACTCTCGCTCAGTTATCATTTCTTTCATTGTGTAAAAGCAGATTATCGGTTAATTAATGATGCTTTTCCGTGAAAGCAACATAAAAGTTTAACAAAATGCTTCCGCCCAACGTGGGGCTCGAACCCACGACCCTGAGATTAAGAGTCTCATGCTCTACCGACTGAGCTAGCCGGGCTTGACTTACCCACATGTCCTTGTCACTGATTGCAGCCAGGCGCCTGGTGGCTCCTCCCCAGGGGTTTAACTTGTTCTGCAAACCACGAACCAGGTTCTCCTGAATTCCAAGGTGTATAAGGAAATCAAGCATCAAAAACCCTTTCATTAACCTCAGGGATTCAGGCAATTTTCTGATCGCAAAGCGCTTTCAGTCCTTGTCAATATCTCTTGTCTATTTCCCTATGTTTCCCGATTCTGTCTGTCTCTCTGTCTCTGTTTATTCTTTGTGTGGCCACCAGCGGGTTGATTTTTAACGAATACCTGTGCTTGTGTCTTGTCACATGAAATAAATGAGGAATTGTGGCCATTTTCTCCCTGACACTGGGGAATCAGTGAGATAGTCTCTGGAGCATGAGTCTGGTTATTGTGAACCAGTAAAGAAAATATAAAATCCGGAAGAACAGTGACCCCGACGTGATTTGAACACGCAGCCTTCTGATCTGGAGTCAGACGCGCTACCGTTGCGCCACGAGGTCCACAGAGTATACGGCGATGTTTATATATATACACGTTACACAAACACTGTTTCATTTCTCCTGCCTTCTCCTGATTCCTCAGTGTCTTGCACAGAAGCGCCTGATCCCCTCATTTGTTTAAAGTAACAGGCAGACACAAACACCGGTATTCGTTCAAAATCAACCCGCAGGTGGCCACACACAGAAGAAAGAGAGCCAGAGAGACAGACCGAATCGGGAAACTCCGGGAAATAGACAAGAGATATTAACAAGGACTAAAGCACTTTGCAATCAGAAGGTTGCCTGAACCCCTGTGGTTAATGAAAGGGATTTTGATGCTTGAGTTCCTTACACACCTTGGGCTTCTGGAGAACTTGGTTCGTAGTTTTTAGAAACGCGGCTCAGAGATGCTGTTGTGACTGGGCCGGAGCCACCAGACGCGTGGCTGCAATCAGCGACAATGATGTGCTATTTCAGCAAGCCCGGCTAGCTTAGTCGGTAGAGCATGTGACTCTTAATCTCCGGGTCGTGGGTTCGAGCCCCACGTTGGGTGGAAGCATTGTTCAACTTTTATGTTGCTTTCAAAGCGTCATTGGTAACCTGTGAACTTGTTTGGCACAATGAAAGCAATGCGAACTGAGGGAAGAGTCCATACTTCCACACAAAAGGAAATACTGGAAATCTGAAATAAAAACAGAAAATGCTGCAGATATTCAGCAGGTCAGGCAGCTTCTGTGAGGAGAGAAACAGAGTTAACGTTTCAGGTCGATGACCTTTCGTCAGAATTATAAAAAAGAGGAAATGGAACAGATTTTTCAGCAAGTTTTGGGGCTGGGAAAAGTGGGGAGGGGATGAAAGAACAAAAGGGAAGGTCTGTGATAGGATAGAAGGCAGGAGAGGTTAAGAGACATTGAGAGATATTCAAGCCAAAAGGAGATGGTAATGGGGCAGGTTGAGAAACCAAGGATGGCTGTCGATGAAGTGTAAATTGCGCTGGCAGAATGAAAGACAGCTGCCATGTGGGAGAGAAGAAAAGAAGACACAAACAAAAGGTGTGGATAAAAATATATATATATGATAGAGGCCGAGTTTATGATCTGAAATTGTTGAACTCTATGTTGAGTCCAGAAGGCTGTAAAGTGCCTAATCGAAAGATGAGGTGCTGTTCCTCGAACTTAAGCTGAGCTTCAGTGGAACAATGCAAGAGGCCGAGGACGGTGAGGTCTGAGTGGGAGTGGAGCGGAGAATTAAAGTAACAGGCAACCGGAAGCTCGAGGTCCCCCTTATGGACTGAACGGAGGTGTTCCACAAAGCAGCCATCCAATCTGCGTTTGGTCTCCCCAATGTAGAGGAGACCACATCGTGAGCAGCGAATAAAGTATACCAAATTGCAAGAAGTACAAGTAAATCACTGTTTCACCTGGAAGTGGTGTTTGAGGCACTGGACAGTGGGAAGGGGGTAGGTATAAGGGCATGTGTTGAATCTCCTGCGCTTGCACTGGAAGGTGCTGGGCGAAGGGGAAGGGTTGTTGGGGGTGATAGAGGAGTGGACCAGGGTGTCACGGAGGGAGCTGTCCCTTCAGAATGCTGAATGTGGAGGTGGGGGGAAGATGTGTTTGGTGGTGGGATCACGCTGGAGGTGGCGGAAATAGTGGAGGATGATCCATTGAATGTGAAGGCTGGTGGGGTGAAAGGTGATGACAATGTAAACTCTATTGTGGTTCCAGGAGGGAGGGGCAGGGGTGAGGGCAGAAGTGCGGCAGATAGAACGGACACTGCAAGGGCCATGTCAAACACAGTAAAGGGGAATCCTCGGTTGAGGAAAAAGGAAGACATGTCGGAAGCACTGGTATGGAAGATGGCGTCGTCAGAGCAGGTGCGGCAGAGGCGGAGAAACTGGGAGATTGGAATCGAGCCCTTACAGGAGGCGGGGTGGGAGGAAATGTAGTCCAGGTAGCTGTGAGAGTCAGTGGGCTTGTAGTGAATGTCCGTCAATAACCTATCCCACGAGATGGAGATGGAGAAGTCGAGGAAGGGAAGGAAAGAGTCGGAGATGGACCATGTGAAGGTGAGGGAAGGGTGGAAATTGGAAGCAAAGTGAATGAAATTATCTAGTTCAGGGCGAGAGCAGGAAACGGCACCAATACAGTCATCAATGTACCGGAAAAAGAGGTGAGGGAGGGGACCTGAGTAGGACTGGAACAAAGAGTGTTCCACATATCCCACAAAAAGGTAGGCATAGCTAGGACGCAAGCAGGTTCCCATAGCAACACCTTTGATTTGGAGGAAGTGAGTGGAGTCAAAGGAGAAATTGTTCAATGTGACAACAAGTTGAGCCAGGCGGAGGAGGGTAGTGGTGGATGGGAACTGGTTGAGCCTCTGTTCAAGGAAGAAGTGGAGCGCCCTCAGGCCATCCTGGTGGGGGATGGAGGTGTAGAGGGATTGTACATCCATCGTGAAAAGGAGGCGTTTGGGGCCAGGAAACTGGTGTTAAAGTGGCGGAGGGCGTCGGAAGAGTCGCGGATGTAGGTGGGAAGAGACTGGACAAGGGGAGCGAAAATAGAGTCGAGATAGGAAGAGATATGTTCCGTGGGGCAAGAACAGGCTAAAACGATGGGTCTACCAGGGCAGTCCTGATTGTGGATCTTGGGAAGGAGGTAGAGGCGGGCTGTGTGAGGTTGGGGAACTATGAGGTTGGCGGAAGTGGGGGGAAGATCTCCAGATGAGATAAGAACACAAGAACATAACAAATAGGAGCAGGAGTATGCCATTCGGCACTTCGAGCCTGCTCCGCCATTCAATGAGATCATGGCTGATCTTCTGCCTCAATTACATTCAACGGCCCTATCACCATATCCATTGATGCCCTTACTAGTCAGAAATCTATCGAATTCTGTTTTGAATATAACCAATGACTGAGCCTCCACAGTCCTCTGGGGTAGAGAATTCTAAAGATTCACCACCGTCTGTGTGAAGAAATTTCTTCTCATCTCAGTCCTGAATGGCCTACCCTTTATCCTGAGGGTCCTAGACTCCCCAGCCAAGGGAAATATTCTCGCAGCATTCACCCTATCAAGCCGTGTAATAATTTTGCATGCTTCAGTGAGATCCCTTCTCAATCTTCTGAATTCAAGAGAATACAAGGCTAGTTTACTCAATCTCTTCTCATACGAAGTCAGTGTCAGTCTTGCAAACGGTGACTTGATGTTCGGTACATAGATACATAGATACATAGAAGATAGGAGCAGGAGTAGGCCATCCGGCCCTTCGAGCCTGCTCCGCCATTTAATGAGATCATGGCTGATCCTTCAATTCAGTATCCCGTCCCCGCCTTCTCTCCGTAACCCTTAACCCCTTTTGCCTGTAGAAATATATCTAATTCCCTCTTAAATATATTTAATGAGCTGGCGTACACTGCCCTCTGTGGCAATGAGTTCCACAGGTTCACCACTCTCTGAGTGAAGAAATTCCCCCTCATTTCTGTCCTAAATGGTTTAGCCCTTATCCTTAAATTATGTCCTCTAGTTCTGTTCTCACCCGCCAAGGGAAACATTCCTTCTGCATCTAATCTGTCTAGACCTGTCAGAATTTTATACACTTCTATGAGGTCCCCTCTCAATCTTCTAAACTCCAGTGTGTACATCCCTAAACTACATAGTCTCTCCTCATAGGTCAATCCCGCCATTCCTGGTATCAGCCTGGTGAATCGCCGCTGCACCCCCTCCATGGCAAGAACATCTTTCCTCAGATGAGGCGACCAAAACTGTACACAGTACTCGAGGTGTGGTCTCACCAGTGCCCTGTACAGCTGCAGCAAGGTATCCCTGTTCCTGTATTCCAACCCTTTTGCTATGAAGGCCAGCATACCGTTTGCCTTCTTGACCGCCTGTTGCACCTGCATGCTCGCCTTCAGTGACTGGTGTACAAGAACACCCAGGTCTCTCTGTACTTCCCCCTCTCCCAATTTATTGCCATTTAAATAATAATTTGCCCTCCCGTTCCTGCACCCAAGGTGGATAACTTCGCACTTGTCCACATTATAGTGCATCTGCCATTTATCCGCCCAATCACCCAGTCTGTCCAAATCGCTCTGGAGCTTCCTGGTCTCCTCCTCTGAGCCCACCCCCCCTCCTAGTTTAGTGTCGTCTGCAAATTTGGAAATGCTGCATTCGACTCCCTGATCCAGGTCATTAATATAAATTGTGAACAGCTGGGGACCCAGGACAGATCCCTGTGGTACCCCACTTGTTACTGCCTGCCATTCAGAAAATGAGCCGTTTATTCCAACTCTCTGTTTTCTATCTGACAGCCAGTTCTCTATCCACGTCAATACTTTCCCCTTTATCCCATGAGCTTCAATTTTCCATGCTAATCTTTTATGTGGGACCTTATCGAAGGCCTTTTGGAAGTCCAGGTACACCACATCTACTGGCTCTCCCCCATCTATTTTACCAGTTACTCCCTCAAAAAATTCCAATAGATTAGTCAAGCACGATTTACCCTTTGTAAATCCATGTTGACTCTGTCCTATCCTGTCCCCATTTGCTAAGTGCTCGGCTATTTCATCCTTAATGATGGACTCCAGCATTTTGCCCACAACTGATGTAAGGCTTACAGGTCTGTAATTACCTGCTTTTTCCCTACCCCCCTTTTTGAATAGTGGGGTAACGTTAGCTACCCTCCAATCCATGGGCACTGTTCCCGAGTCTAATGAATTCTGAAAAATCATGCTTAGTGCATCCGCTATCTCTAGGGCCACCTCCTTCAGTACCCTAGGATGCATGTTATCAGGCCCTGGGGATTTGTCCGCCTTCAATCCCTTTAGCTTCCTTAACACCATATCCTTAGAGATATTGATTTGCGTCAGTTCCTCCTTTGCCAATGTCCCTATTTTTCCCGATATCCCAGGGAGGTTTTTTGTGTCTTCCTTCGTAAAGACTGACCCAAAGTATGCATTTAGTTGGTCTGCCATTTCCTTATTTCCCATTATATATTCCCCCGTATCTGACTGCAATGGACCAACTTTGGTTTTCACCAGTCTTTTCCTCTTGACATACTTATAAAAGCTTTTGGAGTTAGTTTTTATATTTTCCGCCAGCTTGCTTTCGTAAGCTATTTTGCCCTTCTTGATTAAGCCCTTTGCCCTCCTTTGCTCTATCTTAAACTGTTCCCAATCTTCCGCTCTGGCGCGTTTTTTGGCTATTTTATACGCCCTATCTTTGGATTTTATGCTGTCTCTAATTTCCCCTGTTATCCACGGTTGAGTCACCTTTTTAGATTTCCTTTTATGCCAGATTGGTATAAACAATTTTTGCAATTTTGTCATTCTATCTTTAAATGCTTGCCATTGTTTATCTACCTCCAGTCCTCCCAGGAACGTTGTCCAATCAGACCTACTCAGTTCCCGTCTAATGGCATCATAATTCCCCTTGTTTAAATTCAGGACCTGAGTCTCTGAGTCAATTTCTTCGCTCTCCATTTCGAGTGAGAAATCGATCATGTTATGATCGCTCTGACCCAAGGGTCCCCGTACAACAAGATTACTAATTAGTCCCTTCTCATTGCACAGTACCCAGTCCAATATAGCCTGTTCCCGAGTTGGTTCCTCGACATATTGATCCAGATAACCATCCCTTAAACACTCAAGGAATTCCTCCTCCTCATTATTTTTACTGATTAGGCTAGTCCAATCTATATGTAAGTTAAAGTCACCTATGATGACAGCTGTGCTCTTATTGCACGCTTCTCTAATTTCCCTCGTGATGCCCTCCCCAACCTCTATTTTACTATTTGGAGGCCTATATACCACTCCTATTAATGTTTTTCGCCCCTCGCTATTTCTTAGCTCCACCCATATAGATTCTGTATTAACTGAGTTAATATCCTTCCTTTCAATTGCATTTATCCCCTCTTTTACCAGCAATGCTACCCCTCCTCCCTTTCTTTTTTGTCGGTCCTTCCTAAATACTGAATACCCCTGTATGTTAAGCTCCCAGCCCTGCTCACCCTGCAACCATGTTTCCGTAATCCCAATTAGATCATAATTATTAACCTCTATTTCCACAGCTAATTCATCTACCTTGTTCCTGATGCTTCTCGCATTAAGGTATAAAACCCTCAGGCTTTTTTTATGCTCACATTTTTTATGAATTAGTTTGGCCCTTTGTTTTTTGTTCCTCTCCTTTTTACCATTTATTTCTGTCTGCCTTTCACTTTCCTCTATTTCACTACATGGGTTTCTAGTGGGGTCATGTTCCAGGCAGAGGTAGGACGAGTTGTCGGAGAGTTGGCGTTCAGCTTCCACTAGGTAGAGGTCGGTTCGGCAAACAACAACAGCACCACACTTGTCAGCAGGTTTTGTGCTTTCCATGTTAACTGTTAACTGTTACCCATATCTCATTTTACACAATATATGGGCTACTCCAGCTCCTAATTCTTTTGTTCTTATGTCCTTACACAGGAGAGCCAACTCGCCCCTGGACATGCATAAGGAGCAAGTTCCAGCAAAATGATTCCGTAAACGTGATAGTTGCTGCACTGCGGAATCGTCTCCACTTTCAATACCAGGTCAGATGGAAATGTTAAGGGAGCAGGTGAACCGCTGAATCCCACTTTTAAGGGATGTCCCAAAGCGCTTGACACTGGTGTCAAAACAAATGAGTTCAACTTCGTAATTAAAAGTAAAGAATGTCAGAAGTGGGATTCGAACCCACGCCTCCAGAGGAGACTGCGACCTGAACGCAGCGCCTTAGACCGCTCGGCCATCCTGACTTGTTAATGTCATTTCTGCAGCTCATCACTTCCGCATTTCGAAAGTTTCACTCTGGGTGCTTGTGCAATGCTGCTCGAAGGCTCCCTGACCGGGATATCATCTCCCCCGGGGTTTTCCTCAGCCTGAGCTCGGTGTATGGGGAGGTTTAGCCCGGGTCCCTGTTATCTTGCAGCCCAGGGATGGACAATAACCCGCTGAGCTCTGGAGTTCGGGAAGAGCAAATAATTTAATGGATTTGTTTCCGCATCTGAAATGCGGCTTAGATCTGCTGGTATTCACCGAGGCCGGGGCTGCGAGATATTGCATTTTGTTCACGTTTAATCAGAGGAATATCCGCAGTCAGGAGCTGAAAAGGGCCAAGAGCTGAAAAAACACAAGAAAAAAGATAAGAAATGTCAGCAATTGTGATCAACTCTTTAATGTGTTTTCTGGTAGTTTAGTGGTTTAATTGTTTTAATCACCATTCATTAACCGACAGCGTTGTTTTGCAGAATGAAAGAAATGCTCACACTGAGGGACAGTCGAAACTTAAATAATTTAACGTTAATAATTGGCGAAACTTTATTCATTGATGAAGTTTTATACCCTATCTGAATTTACACACTGTGTATTTTAGGAGTCTGTTTTAAATTGTTGATTGCTTCTGACACAAGAAACCTGTTAAATTTAATTCACAGAAAAAAATTTCTCGAACATAATGTTTCCGCCCGGGATCGAACCGGGGACCTTTCGCGTGTGAGGCGAACGTGATAACCGCTACACTACGGAAACCTCTACTCAACTTAATTTCCAGAAAGCACTGTTCAGAGAGAAGGTGCAATACAGAATCGCTCTTTCTGCAATAGTTTCCTTTCACTCGCATTGCTCTGACCGAACTGCACAAGTCAAAAATGTTCCTTTCAAACTCATTAACCTCCCGAATTTCCTTCCCGCCGAATCTTCTGAATCAGATGCCTCTAGTTTTGCCCACTCAATCAATGTCCCTTTGCAATTTTCTGCTCCCATCCACACTACTTACTCTGTCACTAACACAGTGTCGTTAAACTTGGTAATATATGCCTATAGAAGATTTTGGATGACCTTTTATGTTAGCTGCCATTCTATTCTCATACACTCTCTTTTCCCCTGATTTTCCTTTTCACTTCTCCTCTGAAGTTTCTATATTCAGATATATTAGGATAGTTCAAGCCCCCATTATCACCAGTCTATACTTCATAGTTATAGAGTCAAAACGGCACAGAAGGAGGCCATTCGGCCTATCGATTCTGTTCCAGCTCTCTGCGGAGCAACCAGTCTGTCCCATTCCTCTGCTCTGTCCCCGTAGCTCTGCGAGTTTATTTCCCTCAAGTGCCTATCCAGTCTCCCCTTGAAAACATTGAGTGTCTCTGTTTCCACCACTTCTGTCGGCAGCAAGTTCCAGGTCCTCAGCATTCGCTGCGTAACAACATTTTCCTCACATCCCCCCTGTATCTCTTGCCCAAAACCTTCAATCTGTGTCCCCTAGTCCTTGTACCATCAACCAGTGCGAACAGCCTTTCCCCATCTAGCCTATCCAAACCCGTCATAATCTTGTACACCTCTATCAAATCACCCCTCAACCTCCTTTGTCTTAAAATACTCCTGTGCAGCACCTTAGGAGGTTTTACTACGTTAAAGGCGATATATAAATACAGTTTGTTGTTGTTGTAATGAAAACAAATGCAGCTTCTCCAACCTGTCCTTATAGCTAAGATCCCCCATCCCTGGAACCACTCTGGTAAATCTCCTCTGCATCCTCTCAAGGGCCTTCACATCCTTCCTAAAGTCTGGTGACCAGAACTGGACGCAATACTCCAGTTGTGGCCTAACCAGCGTTTTATAAAGGTTCAGCGTAACTTCTCTACTTTTGTACTCAATATTTCTATTTATGAAGCCCAAGATCCCACATGGTTTGCTTACCACTCTCTCAATATGTCCTGCCACCTTCAGGGACCTATGCACATTAATTCCCAGGTCCCTCTGTCCCTGCACACTCTTTAAAACTGTGCCATGAAGTGTGTATATCCACTCCCTGTTCCTTCTGCCAAAATGCATCACTTCACACTTCTCTGTATTAAATTCCATCTGCCATGTGTCTGCCCATTCTGCTGACCTTTCTATGTCCTGCTGCAGTCGATTGGTATCATCCTCACTGTTTGCCACACCCCCAAGTTTTGTTTGATATTTAAGGGGGAACTGGTAAAGTCGATAAATAGCGCTCCCCCAGTCCCTTCCTGACTGCAAAACGCGCCACTCAATATCCGGTCCGGGGCAGAAGATCGTGGCGGTAGTGTTTAGCGCCGCCACAAAATGTCTCGTTAATTTCGTGAGCGGCGCAAAGATAGCCGCGCACGGGCACTAGTTGCTTTGTGCCCCATTAGCGCCCTCTTGAGGCATTAACGGGAGGCTCAATCCAACTGAATTTTTTCCCCCCATGACTCTATCTTGAAAACGCCGATTAAATTACCAATTAACCTAAATTCCAGGTACTACAACCCTAGTCTGTGTAATAGACCTAGACATCGGCCTGTACTGTAGGGAGGTGGTTGTGGGAGTCTCAGTACCACTGGATTCGGGGTGGGGAAAACGGTCCACAGGTGGTCTGCTGGTCATCGACCTGAAACGTCAACTCTCTTTCTCTCTCCACGGATGCTGCCTGGCCTGCTGAGTTTTTCCAGCGTTTTCTGTTGTTATTTAGTCACCCACACTTCCCCATTGTTTAGGCGTGTCCGTTTCACTATAAATTGGGATAGATGAGTGAAAGAGTTAACGACATTACTTGCTTGCAACATCTTGTTTCCCGCTTGCAAAAGAGGAAATCGTGCAGCAGACTGAATGACCTGAACTAACCTTTGCCCAATGCCTCAGTGTTTAAGGAGCGGGACTTGTAACAGCAGCACCGCACCAAGGGGACGAGGCTGCAGCTCGCAGGGCGTTTGTCCCATTAAGCGTTTCAACGCGGTCGGTAGGATCAGGGACTTAGGATGAGCAAGGTGTGAAAAGCCCATCCCCCACTGCGACTGCTGGCTCTCCTCTGACTGCTCTCGCTGACTAAACTGTACAAGGCAAGTGTACTTTATTTCTTGTCGGGCAGCACTTGAGTTCCACGTTTGGGTAAACCCTCCAGCCCCGCAACCCTCTGAGATCGCTGATCCCCTCTTGCGCAGCCCTGAATTTAACCGCTCCACCATTGGCGGCCGTGCCTTCAGCTGCCTCGGCCCTAAGCTCTGGAATTCCCTCCCTAAGCCTCTCCGCCTCTCATGCCTTCTTTAAGATGCTCCTTAAAACCTACCTCTTTGACCAAGTTTTGTTCCTCTGCTCTAACATCTCCTTATATGTCTCGGTGTCCAATTTTGGGGCTTTTTTTGATCACGTTCCTGTGAAGTGCCTTGTGGCATTTTATTACATTACAACCAGTATATAAATACATGATGTGGAGATGCCGGCGTTGGACTGGGGTGGACAAAAATGAGAAGTTGCACAACACCAGGTTATAGTCCAACAGATTTATTTAATTTTACAAGCTTTCGAAGCAGTTCGCTCCTTCGTCAGGTAAGTTAGCAATGAGAGAATCTCCCAGAATTCACAATTTAAACCCAGACAAAATCTATTCACAT
Organism: Squalus acanthias; assembly: GCA_030390025.1. Lineage (NCBI taxonomy): Eukaryota > Metazoa > Chordata > Chondrichthyes > Squaliformes > Squalidae > Squalus > Squalus acanthias. The sequence goes on along the minus strand of JASTWF010000029.1, from coordinate 10,187,223 downwards.
TATTCCCTGCAACAAAGAGCACAGCCAAGACAATGAGATGTGTCCTAGGGGGTCCAACGTGTCAAACCACCTGCTGGCTGCATATCCTGTCAATTTGTGTTCTTGTGTTAGCCTTTTAAAAAAAAAAACCTGGGAAGACCGGCCATGATGTCAAGTCACGTTCTGTATCGTGACATGAACCCGATATCGCGATTGAGGCCATCCTCATGAGTGCGGAACTTGGCTATCAGTTTCTGCTCTATGATTTTGCGCTGTCCTGTATCTCGAAGGCCGCCTTGGAGAACGCTTACCCGCAGATCCGAGGCTGAATGCCACACAACCCTGCCACGGCAACCTCTGCAAGACATGCCAAATCATGGACACAGATACCATCATTACACATGAGGACACTACCCACCAGGTACACGGTACATACTCATGTGACTCGGCCAACGTTGTCTACCTGATACGTTGCAGTAAAGGATGCTCCAGAGCATGGTACATCGGCGAGACCATGCAGACACTGAGACAACGTATGAACGGACACCGCGCAACAATCGCCAGGCAGGAGGGTTGCCTCCCAGTCGGGGAACACTTCAGCAGCCAGGGGCATTCAGCCTCGGATCTGCGGGTAAGCGTTCTCCAAGGCGGCCTTCGAGATACAGGACAGCGCAAAATCATAGAGCAGAAACTGATAGCCAAGTTCCGCACTCATGAGGATGGCCTCAATCGCGATATCGGGTTCATGTCACGATACAGAACGTGACTTGACATCATGGCCGGTCTTCCCAGGTGTTTTTTTTTTTAAAAAGGCTAACACAAGAACACAAATTGACAGGATATGCAGCCAGCAGGTGGTTTGACACGTTGGACCCCCTAGGACATATCTCATTGTCTTGGCTGTGCTCTTTGTTGCAGGGAATGATGTGAATAGATTTTGTCTGGGTTTAAATTGTGAATTCTGGGAGATTCTCTCATTGCTAACTTACCTGACGAAGGAGCGAACTGCTTCGAAAGCTTGTAAAATTAAATAAATCTGTTGGACTATAACCTGGTGTTGTGCGACTTCTCATTTTTATATAAATACAAGTTGTTGTTAATCAAGGCCTTTTGAACATACCTGATTTTAATCGCTCCAACATTGGCGGCCGTGCCTTCAGCTGCCTAGGCCCCAAGCTCTGGAATTCCCTCCCTAAACCTCTCTAACTGCTCTTTCTTCCTTTAAGACGCTCCTTAAAATCTACCTCTTTATTTTTTTATTCGTTCATGGGATCAGAGCGTCGCTGGCAAGGCCGACCTTTATTGCCCATCCCGAGTTGCCGTTGAGAAAGTGGTGGTGAGCCGCCTTCTTGAACCGCTGGAGTCCGTGTGGTGAAGATACTCCTGCAGTGCAGTTAGGGAGGGAGCTCCAGGCTTTTGACCCAGCGACGATGAAGGATCGGGGATATACTTCTAATTCAGGATGGTGTGTGACTTGGAGGGGGACTTGGAGGTGGTGGTGTTCCCATGCACCTGCTGCCCTTGTCCTTCTAGGTGGAAGAGGTCGCAGGTGTAGGAGGTGCTGCCGAAGAAGCCTTGGCGAGTTGCTGCAGTGCATCTTGTAGAGGGTACACACTGCAGCCTCGGTGCACCGGTGGTGGAGGGAGTGAATGTTTAAGGTGGTGGATGGGATGCCAATCAAACGGGCTGCTTTGTCCTGGATGGTGTCGAGCTTCTTGAGTGTTGTTGGAGCTGCACTCATCCAGGCAGGTAGAGAGTATTCCATCACACTCCTGACTTGTGCCTTGTAGATGTTGGAAAGGCTTTGGGGAGTCAGGAAGTGAGACACTTGCCGCAGAATACCCAGCATCTGACCTGCTCTTGTTGCCACAGTATTTATGTGGCTGGTCCAGTTAAGTTTCTGGTCAATGATGACCCCCAGGATGTTGATAGTGGGGGATTCGGCGATGGTAATGCCATTGAATGTCATGGGGAGGTGGTTAGACCTGTCTTAATCTCTCCTTATGTGGTTCGGTGTCAAATTTTGTTTGATAATCGCTCCTGTGAAGCGCCTTGGGAGGTATTACTATGTTAAAGGCGCTATATAAATGCAGGTTGTTGTTGTTGTTGTAGTTGCTTAACTCAGAAGACTGAAACAATACTACCAGTGAGTCGGCGTAGAAATAGGTAGTGATATGACCCAGATTTTCTGTGTGAATGTGCCTTGTACAGTTAAGACAGAATTGAGATGAGGAGGAATTTCATCACTCAGAGGGTTGTGAATCCTTGGAATTCTCTGCCCCAGAGGGCTGTAAATGCTGAGTCGTTGAGTATATTCAAGGCTGAGATGGATAGATTTTTGGACTCTAGGGGAATCAAGGGATATGGAGATCGGGCGGGAAAGTGGAGTTGAGATCGAAGATCAGCCATGATCTTATTGCAGGCTCGAGGGGCCGAATGGCTGACTCCTGCTCTTATTTCTTATGTTCTTAATTAGTCTGCGTGAGGTCTCGGGTCTGCTCCAGGATGTGCACTGATCTCAGCTGGCCTGTAGAAAGAACACTACAAGAGGAGACAGCTGTTGTGTGTGCTGGAAATACTGGTGACCACGCACCCTCCAGTCTCTTTTCCTTAACGGTGAGAGACTGCGGTGGAGCAAAGAGATTTGGGAGTCCATGTACACAAATCACTAACAGCTAGTGCACAGGATACGGGGATAGGGCGGGAAAGTGGAGTTGAGGTCAATGATCAGCTGTGATCTTATTGAATGGCGGAGCGGGCTCGAAGGGGCGGTATGGCCTACATCTGGTCCGATTTCTTATGTTCTTAAAAAATAACCAAAAGGGCTAATGAAATGTTAGCTTTTATCTCAAACGGGTTGCAATCCAGAAGTGATAAAAGTGATGCTTCGGTTGTACAGACCCCATTAGGAGTAGTGAATCATAGAATCATAGAGTGATACAGCACCGAAGGAGGCCATTCGGCCCATCGTGCCTGTGCCAGCTCTTTGAAAGAGCTCTCCAATCCACTCTCCTGCTCTTTCCCCATAGCCCTGCAAATGAATCCCCTTCAAGTATTGGTCCAATTCACTTACTGTGTTCATTTTTGAGCACCAATCCTTAGAAAAGATATATTGATCTGGGAAGTGCTAAGAACATAAGAATTAGGAGCAGGTGAAGGCCCTTCGGCCCCTCGAGCCTGCTCCGCCATTCAATAAGATCAAGGCTGATCATTGACCTCAACTCCACCTTCCCGCCCCATCCCCATACCCCTTGATTCCCCTAGAGTCCAAAAATCTATCAATCTCTGTCTTGAATATACTCAACGACTGAGCATCCACTGCCCTCTGGGGGAGAGAATTCCAAAGATTTACCACATACATACATAGAACAGTACAGCACAGTACAGGCCCTTCGGCCCTCGATGTTGTGCCGAGCATTGTCCGAAACCAAGATCAAGCTATCAAACTCCCTATCACTCTGGTGTGCTCCATGTGCTTATCCAATAACCGCTTGAAAGTTCCTTAAGTGTCCGACTCCACTATCACAGCAGGCAGTCCATTCCACACCCCAACCACTCTCTGAGTAATGAATCTACCTCGGACATCCCTTCTATATCTCCCCCCATGCACCTTATAGTTATGCCCCCTTGTAACAGCTGCCTCTACCCGAGGAAATAGTCTCTGAACATCCACTCTATCTATCCCCCTCATCATCTTATAAACCTCTATTAAGTCGCCTCTCATCCTCCTCTGCTCTAAAGAGAAAAGCCCCAACTCCCTCAATCTTTCCTCATAAGACCTCCCCCCCAAACCAGGCAGCATCCTGGTAAATCTCCTTTGCACTCTTTCCAATGCTTCCACGTCCTTCCTATGGTGAGGTGACCAGAACTGCACACAATATTCCAAATGTGGTCTCACCAAGGTCCTGTACAGTTGCAGCATAACCTCACGGTTCTTAAACTCAAACCCTCTGTTAATAAACGCCAACACACCATAAGCCTTCTTTACTGCTCTATCCACTTGAGTGGCAACCTTCAGAGATCGTGGATATGAACCCCCAGATCCCTCTGCTCCTCCACATTCCTCAGAACCCTGCCGTTGACCCTGTAATCCTTATTCAAATTTGCCCTACCAAAATGAATCACCTCGCACTTATCAGGGTTAAATTCCATCTGCCATTTTTCGGCCCAGCTCTGCATCCTATCAATGTCTCTTTGCAGCCTACAACTGCCCTCCATCTCATCCACTACTCCACCAATCTTGGTGTCATCAGCAAATTTACTGATCCACCCTTCAGTCCCCTTCTCCAAGTCATTGATAAAAATCACAAACAGCAGAGGACCCAGCACCGACCCCTGTGGCACACCGCTGGTAACTGGTCTCCAGTCCGAAAATGTTCCATCCACCACCACCCTCTGCCTTCTATGAGATAGCCAGTTACTTATCCAATCGGCCAAATTTCCCTCTATCCCACAACTCCTTACTTTCTTCATGATACGACCATGGGGAACCTTATCAAACGCCTTACTAAAATCCATGTATACGACATCAACTGCTCTACGTTCATCTACACACTTAATTACCTCCTCAAAGAATTCAATCAAATTTGTTAGGCAAGACTTACCCTTCACGAATCCGTGTTGACTATCCCTGATTAAGTTGCCCCTTTCCAAATGGTCATAAATCCTATCCCTCAGGACCTTTTCCATTATCTTACCAACCACCGAAGTAAGACTAACCGGCCTATAATTACCAGGGTCATTCCTATTTCCTTTCTTGAAGAGAGGAACAACATTCGCCACTCTCCAGTCCTCTGGCACCATCCCCGTGGACAGTGAGGACCCAAAGATCAAAGCCAGAGGCTCTGCAATCTCCTCCCTTGCCTCCCAAAGAATCCTAGGATATATCCCATCTGGCCCAGGGGACTTATCGACCCTCAGTTTCTTCAAAATTGCTAAAACATCTTCCCTCAGAACATCTACCACCTCCAGCCTATCCACCTTTATCACACTCTCATCCTCAAGAACATGGCCCCTCTCCTCGGTGAACACTGACAAAAAGTATTCATTCATCACCTCTCCTATCTCTTCTGACTCCATGCACAAGTTCCCACTACTGTCCTTGACCGGCCCTACCCTCACCCTGGTCATTCTTTTATTTCTCACATAAGAGTAAAAAGCCTTGGGGTTTTTCTTGATCCGACCCGCCAAGGACTTCTCATGCCCCCTCCTAGCTCTCCTAAGCTCTTTTTTTAGCTCATTCCTTGCTACCTTGTACCCCTCAATCGACCCAACTGAACCTTGTTTTCTCATCCTTACATACGCTTCCTTTTTCCTCTTGACTAGACATTCAACCTCTTTTGTGAACCATGGTTCTCTCACTCGGCCATTTCCTCCCTGCCTGACAGGGACATACCTATCAAGGACACGCAGAAATTGCGCCATGAAAAAGCTCCACTTTTCGTTTGTGCCTTTCCCTGATAGTTTCTGTTCCCATCTTATACTCCCTAATTCTTGCCTAATCGCATCATAATTACCCCTCCCCCAATTATAAACCCTGTCCCGCCGTATGGCCCTATCCCTCTCCATTGCAATAGTGAAAGTTACCGAATTGTGGTCACTATCTCCAAACTGCTCTCCCACATAGAAATCAAACACCTGGCCCGGTTCATTACCCAGCACCAAATCCAACGTGGCCCCACCTCTTGTCGGCCTATCCACATATTGTGTCAGGAAACCCTCCTGCACACACTGTGCAAAAACTATCCCATCCGAACTGTTTGACCTATAAAGGTTCCAATCAATATTTGGAAAGTTGAAGTCACCCATGACAACTACTCTGTGACCTCCTCACCTATTCATAATCTGCTTTGCAATTTCTTCCTCCACATCTTTATTACTATTTGGGGGCCTGTAGAAAACTCCTAACAACGTGACCGCTCCTTTCCTATTTCTAACTTCAGCGCACCTCTGAGTGAAGAAATTTCTCCTCATCCCAGTCCTAAATGGCCGTCCGCTTATTCTGAGACTGTGACCCCTGGTTCTAGACTCCCCAGCCGCTCCCCATTTCTCTACCCCAGAGGGCTGTGGAGGCTCAGTCGCTGAGTATGTTCAAGACAGAGATCGATAGAGTTTTTGGATACAGGGAATCAAGGGATATGGGGATAGTGTGGGAAGGTGGAGATGGGGTAGAAGATCAGCCATGATCTTATTGAATGGTGGAGCAGGTTAGAAGAAAGAAAGAAAAGACTTGCATTTATATAGCGCCTTTCACGACCACCGGACATCTCAAAGCGCTTTGCAGCCAATGAAGTACTTTTGAAGTGGAGTCACTGTTGAAATGTAGGAAACGCGGCAGCTAAATTGCACACAGCAAGGTCCCACAAACAGCAATGTGATAATGAGCAGATAATCTGTTTTTGTTATGTTGGTTGAGGGATAAATATTGGCCCCAGGACACCGGGGAGAACTCCCCTGCTCTTCTTTGAAATAGTGCCATGGGATCTTTTACGTCCATCTGAGAGAGCAGACGGGGCCTCGGTTTAATGGCTTATCAGAAAGACGGCACCTCCGACATTGCGGCGCTCCCTCAGTACTGCACCTCTGACAGTGCAGCACTCCCTCAGTACTGACCCTCCGACAGTGCAGCACTCCCTCAGTACTGCCCCCGACAGCGCAGCACTCCCTCAGTACTGCCCCTCCGACAGTGCAGTGCTCCCTCAGTACTGCCCCTCCGACAGTGCAGCACTTCCTCAGTACTGCCCCTCCGACAGTGCAGCGCTCCCTCAGTACTGCCCCTCCGACAGTGCGGCGCTCCCTCAGTACTGCCCCTCGACAGTGCGGCGCTCCCTCAGTACTGCCCCTCCGACAGTGCAGCACTGCAGCACTCCCTCAGTACTAACCCTCCGACAGTGCAGCACTCCCTCAGTGCTGCCCCTCCGACAGTGCAGCACTCCCTCAGTGCTGCCCCTCCGACAGTGCAGCACTCCCTCAGTACAGACCCTCCGACAGTTCAGCGCTCCCTCAGTACAGCCCCTCCGACAGTTCAGCGCTCCCTCAGTACTGCCCCTCCGACAGTGCAGCACTCCCTCAGTACAGCCCTTCCGACAGTGCAGCGCTCCCTCAGTACTGCCCCTCCGACAGTGTGGCACACCCTCAGTACTGCCCCTCCGACAGTGCAGCGCTCCCTCAGTACAGCCCCTCCGACAGTGCAGCGCTCCCTCAGTACAGCCCCTCCGACTGTGCAGCGCTCCCTCAGTACAGCCCCTCCGACAGTGCAGCGCTCCCTCAGTACAGCCCCTCCGACAGTGCAGCGGTCCCTCAGTACTGCCCCTCCGACAGTGCAGCGCTCCCTCAGTCCAGCCCCTCCGACAGTGCAGCACTGACAGTTCAGGACCAAGCGGCCTACTCCTGTTCCTATTTCTTATGTTCTTATGAAACAGTTTAGTATGTTACTTTCTGATGACACTCCTTTTACCACTTAGGCCTTATTTTACAGGAAATTTTGCAATGGACTGATGGTCAGGACCATAAGATACGGAAAACGCCTCAGCCCAGATGAAGCAAGACACTGGGGTCGATTTTCGTTTCCCTACTGCCTCGTACATTTTGGCAAATGGCAGTCGGCAGATGGAAATTATTTTTTCTTTAATATTTGATATTGCTGGGTCAAAATCCTGAAACTCCCTCCCTAACAGCACTGTGGGAGCACCTTCACCACACGGACTGCAGCGGTTCAAGAAGGCGGCTCACCACCACCTTCTCAAGGGCAACTAGGGATGGGCAATAAATGCTGGCCTTGTCACCGACACCCACATCAAGTGAAATAATAAAAAAAACATCCTCCACAAGGTTCTTAGCTTCAATATAAGATCATATTGATATTATTTATAATCACATTGGTTATATTCAATATTGATATTTCATGTCTTCCTCTCTCTGATGTGCATTATGATAGAATCATAGAATGGTACAGCACAGAAGGAGGCCATTTGGCCCATCGTGCCTGTGCTAGCTCGTTGAAAGAGCTATCCAATTAGTCCCACTCCCCTGCTCTTTAAATGTCTCAAGTCTGGCTTGAGTTGAGCGGGAGTGGGCCTAGCTGAAGTGCTCTTGCGGAGAGCCGGCACGGGCTCGACGGGCCGAATGGCTTCCTCCTGTGCTGTAGCCATTCTATGATTCTTTCCCCATAGCCCTGCAAGTATTTCTCCAATTCCCTTTTGAAAGCTACTATTGAATCTGCTTCCTCCGGCCTTTCAGGTCGCGTGTTCCTGATCACAACAACTCGCCGTGTAACAGAATTTCTCCTCATGTCCCCCTCTGGTTCCTTTGCCAATTATCTCAAATCTGTGGTCCTCTGGTTAAGAACATAAGAACATAAGAAATAGGAGCAGGAGTAGGTCAATTGGCCCCTCGAGCCTGCTCCACCATTCAATAAGATCATGGCTGATGCAATCTTGGCCTCAACACCACTTTCCCGCCCCCTCCCCATAATCCTTGACTCCCTTGTAGTTAAAATTTCTGTCAATCTCCGCCTTGAATATATTCACTGACTCCGCCTCCACGGCTCTCTGGGGTAGAGAATTCCAAAGATTCACGACCCTCTGACAGAAGAAATTCCTCCTCATCTCCATCTTAAATGGGTGACCCCTTATTCTGAAACTATGCCCCCTAGTTCCAGATACCCCCACTAGGGGAAACATCCTCTCAGCATCCACCCTGTCAATCCCCCTCAGAATCTTATATGTTTCAATAAGATCACCTCTCATTCTTCTAAACTCCAATGAGTATTGGCCCAACCTGCTCAACCTTTCGTCATACGTCAACCCCTTCATCCCAGGAATCAACTTAGTGAACCTTCTCTGCACTGCCTACAATGCAAGTATATCCTTCCTTAAATATGGAGACCAAATCTGTTCGCAATACTCCAGGTGCGGTCTCACCAGCACCCTGTAAAGTTGCATCAAAACTTCCCTAGTTTTATACTCCATCCCCCTTTCAATAAAGGCCAACGTTCGATTAGCCTTCCTAATTCCTTGCTAACTTTTTGTGTTTCATATACTATTACCCCCAGATCCCTCTGTACCGCAGCATTTTGTAGTCTCACTCCATTTAAATAATAATTTGCTGTTTCATTCTTCCTTCCAATGTGGATATCCTCACACTTTCCCACATTATACTCCATCGAACAAATTTTTGCCCACGCTCTTAACCTATCTATATGCCTTTGCAGACTCTTTGTGTCCTCCTCACAACTTGCTAACCCACCTATCTTTGTATCATCAGCAAATTTGGCTAAAATCCACACGGTCCTTTCATCCAAGCCATTAACATAGATTGTAAGTAGTTGAGGCCCCAGCACTGATCCCTGTGGCACCCCACTAGTTACTGATTGCCAACCTGAAAATGACCCATTTATCCCAACTCTCTGTTACCGGCCCTCCTGCCAGTGGAAATGGTTTCTCCCAATTGGCTCCAACAAAAACCCTTCATGAGTTTGAACACCTCTATCAAATCTTCCCTTAACCTTCTCTGCTCTAAGGAGAACAACCCCAGTTCCTCTATAGTCTCTCCACATAACTGAAGTCCTGCATCCCTGGTACCATTCTGGTCAATCTCCTCACTTGGTTGCGTCACGTAGCGTTCAGATAATCGATTAACTTCTGCTCTTTGATATCCAGACCATGGCGACGCAGCACTCTGACTCATTGCCTCAGCCAGTGAAGGAAACACAAGAAGCTGAGCCTTCGACGCACCATCGTCAGTTAGATGTTAAGGATCTGCAGGCGATTATGTCTTTCACCAACTTGGACATAGCTAAATTGGTGGAGCAGATTGAAATCGACGACCATGTGATTTGCCAGCAAAGGAAGAGAGGCTTCAACCATCAGATGAGAAGTGAACTGAAGAGACTCAAGACCTTTGAGAGCTTCGATCCCTTTGCCACCTGGAGTCCCGAGGAGATGGCGAGCGTGGGCTTTTATTACACGGGGTTGAAGATGAGTGTGCAATGCTTCTGCTGCGGGGGAGTTTTCTGCAGTACCGGCATCACAAAATCGCCCGGGTCAGAGCATCAGAAGTTTGAGCCGCACTGTGGCTTTGTGAAAACCTTGGATGTTGGAAACATTCCAAAGTATGCCGTGCGGGTCCAGGTACCTGAGGGTGCTCCGCTCAACCGAGCGGAGAAGTTGAAAGGGCAACAAGCCAGACTTGAGACCTTCAAAGGCTGGCCTTTCTACGTGAAGATGGAGCCTGATCTACTGGCAAAAGCAGGATTTTTCTTTACAGGTATTGACAATCAGCAAATAACACATTGGGAGACAGTATATGAGTAATCGGAGACATGATGTGTGGTGAGTGCAGCGTGCTTAGTGGCAGGAGGCAGAGGGTGATGGTCGAAGGTTGTTTTTGTGACTGGAAGCCTGTGTCCATGTGGGGTACCGCAGGGATTGGTGCTGGGTCCTTTGCTGTTTGTAGTGTACATTAATGATTTAGATATGAATGTAGGAGGTATGATCAGTAAGTTCACAGATAACACGAAAATTGGTGGAGTGGTAAATAGCGAGGAGGGAAGCCTCAGGCTACAGGATGATGTGGACGGGTTGGTCAGATGGGCAGAACAGTGGCAAATGGAATTTAACCCTGAAAAGTGTGAGGTGATGCATATTGGGAGGAATAACAAGGCAAGGGAATACACAATGAATGGTAGGACCCTAGAAAGGACAGAGGATCAGAGGGACCTTGGTGTGCATGTACATAGATCCCTGAAGGCAGCAGGACAGGTAGATAAGGTGGATAAAAAGGCATATGGGATACTTGCCTTCATTAGCAGAGGCATAGAATATAAGAGCAGGGAGGTTATGATGGAGCTGTACAAAACGCTAGTTAGGCCACAGCTGGAATACTGGGTGCAGTTCTGGTCGCCACACTATAGGAAGGTTGTGATTGCATTGGAGAGGGTGCAGAGGAGATTCACCAGGATGTTACCTGGGCTGGAGCGCTTCAGCTATGAAGAGAGACTGGACAGGCTGGGGTTGTTTTCCTTAGAGCAGAGAAGGCTGATGGGGGACCTGATTGAGGTGTACAAAATTATGAGGGGCATAGATAGGGTAGATAGAAAGGAACTTTTCCCCTTAGTAGAGGGGTCAATAGCCAGGAGGCATAGTTTCAAGGTAAGGGGCAGGAGGTTTAGAGGGGATTTGAGGAAAAACTTTTTCACCCAGAGGGTGGTTGGAATCTGGAACTCACTGCCTGAAAGGGTGGTAGAGGCAGGAACCCTCACAACATTCAAGAAGCATTTAGATGAGCACTTGAAACGCCATAGCATACAAGGCTACGGACCAAGTGCTGAAAAATGGGATTAGAATAGTTAGGGCATGATGGCCGGCGCGGACACGATGGGCCAAAGGGCCTCTTTCTGTGCTGTATAACTCCATGACTCTATGCTCGGGAGGAACAGATGACTTTGGACCTCTGGTTCCCAAAGATCTCCAACAACTGGGGGTGATCCTCGACTCATGTCTGAGTCTGTTGTGGACTCATTGATGGAGATTGATTGCCACAATTGGTCAACAATTCCACTATCGTTGTATCTTGCAACTACCAGGATGGTAGAAGGTGAACTAAATATACCTTTGTCTTTTTTAGTCTAGAATTTCCTATGTTCCTGTGTTTCTATGAAGAATAGACACTCTACCAGTGAATTCCCCTTTGCCACTCCAACATACCCAAACCTCTCCTTGTTTCCAACTTCATGAATGCACAGGATGACATAGAATGTACAGCACAGAAACAGGCCATTCAGCCCAACCAGCCCATGTCGGCGTTTACGCTCCACTCGAACCTCCTCCCATCCTTCCTCATTTAACTCTACCAGCACGTCTATTCCCTTCTCCCTCATGTGCTTATCTAGCTTCCCCTTAAATGCATCTATACTATTTGCCTCAACCACTCCTGTGGTACCGAGTTCCACATTCTCACCTCTCTCTGAGTAAAGAAGTTTTTCTGAATTCCCTATTGGATTTCTTGGTGTCTATCTTATATTGATGGCCTCTAGTTTTGCTCTTCCCCACGAGTGGAAACACTCTCTCTGTATCCACTCTATCAAAACCATTCATAATTTTAAAGACCTCTATTAGGTCACCCCTCAGCCTTCTCTTTCCAAGAGAAAAGAGACCCAGGCTGTTCATCCTTTCCTGATAGGTATACCCTCGCAGTTCTGGTATCATCCTTGTAAATCTTCTTTGCACCCTCGCCAGTGCCTCTATATCGTTTTTATAATATGGCGACTAGAATTGCTGATATGCTCAAACTCTACTGCGCCCTTTGCTCTATTGTCCCCTTTGGACAAGATTTCTGACAATGATGTCTGTTATTGATGATGACTTGAATTGACTATTCCAACGCACTCCTGGCCGGCCTCCCTAGTTCTGCCCTCCATATCTGGCTATGATAAATTGACCCTTAGTGTTAGGGGGGGATTAAATATGTGGGGTTATGGGGATAGGATGGGATATGTTAGGGGGAATTAAATACGTGGGGTTACGGGGGTAGGGTGGGATATGTGTACTGTGGGGATTAAAGCAGGGACAGGGTACTGGATTTGGATGATCAGCCATGATCGTATTGAATGGTAGAGCAGGCTCGATGGGCCGAATGGCCTACTCCTGCTCCTAGATTCTATGTTTCTATGTTTCTATAAACGTGAATTCAACCAAAACTCTGCCACCCATGTCCTAACTCGCACCAAGTCCTGTTCACCCATCTCCCCTGTGCTCACTGACCTACATTGGCTGCCAGTTAAGCAACACCTCGATTTTAAAATTCTCATCCTTGTTTTCAAATCCCTCCTTGGCCTCGCCCCTCCCTATCTCTGTAATCTCCTCCAGCCCTATAATCCCCCGAGATATCTGTGCTCTGCCAATTCTGGCCCCTTGAACAGCCCTGATTTTAATTGCTCCACCATTGGCAACTGTGCATTCACTGTCCTAGGCCCTAAGCTCTGGAATTCCCTCCCTAAACTTCTTCGCCTCGCTACCTCTTTTTCCTGCTTTAAGGTGCTCCTTAAAACCTGCCTCTTTGACCAAGCTTTTGACCATATGCACTAACATCTCCTTATATTAGTTAAAAAGTACTTGGATATGCACTTGAAGTGCCGTAACCTGCAAGGCTACGGACCAAGTGCTGGAAAGTGGGAGTAGGGTGGATAGCTCTTTGTCGACCGGCACGGACAAGATAGGCCGAATGGCTTCCTTCTGTGCTGTAAATTTCTATGATTATATGGCTCGGTGTCAAATTTTGTATTTTAATAACACTCCTGTGAAGCGCCTTGGGATGGTTTATTAAGTTAAAGGCACTATTTAAATGTAAGTTGTTGTTTTTATGATATTGTGATTGTCCCAACAGTCTAGGTAGAACTCCTAAAATCACCATGCAGGGGAAATTTCTTTTTGAAACTCAAAGTTCTAGAGGTGATAGTGCAGTGTTCCAACCCATCAGACCACCTCATCCCTCATAACATGCGACACCCAGCAAAGAATGGAAGTGTTGATCACAAGCCAGGTTCACCAAGAGAGCGCGGACTGTTGGCTGAAACATCGAACTAGAATTTCGCATCCAGCCATGATTGTTCCTAACTACTCCTCCAACAGGTATCAAGGATAAAGTCCAGTGCTTTTCCTGTGGTGGGAGCTTAGCAAACTGGGAAGAAGACGATGATCCATGGAAGGAACATTCCAAATGGTTTCCAGAGTAAGTTAAGTCTGCATATTTGGCAGGGTGATGGAGGAGAGCAATAATGTTCCACTTCCCTGGAACAAGGCATCATCCCAAAGAACAGCAGGCCTTGAGCGGTGTATATATTGGCAGGGATTGAGTCCTTCCACATATGCGCACACCATCCTGGCCTCGCATGCACCTCGAAACAGGAGCGTCTGGAGCCTAGTTCTCTGAACTCCAGTGTGTTAGTGCTGTGCGTTCTCTGAAATCAGTGGTGTTAGTGCTGTACATTCTCTGAACTCCAGAGTGTTAGTGCTGTGCGTTCTCTGAAATCAGTGGTGTTAGCGCTGTACATTCTCTGAACTCCAGAGTGTGAGCGCTGTGCATTCTCTGAAATCAGTGGTGTTAGCGCTGTGCATTCTCTGAACTCCAGTGTGTTAGTGCTGTGCGTTCTCTGAAATCAGTGGTGTTAGCGCTGTACATTCTCTGAACTCCAGAGTGTGAGCGCTGTGCATTCTCTGAAATCAGTGGTGTTAGCGCTGTACATTCTCTGAACTCCAGAGTTCTGATGAAAGGTCATCGACCTGAAACGTCAACTCTCTTTCTCTCTCCACGGATGCTGCCTGGCCTGCTGAGTTTTTCCAGCGTTTTCTGTTGTTATTTCGGATTTCCAGCATCTGCAGTATTTTGCTATCGTATGAGCGCTGTGCGTTCTCTGAAATCAGTGGTGTTAGCGCTGTACATTCTCTGAACTCCAGAGTGTGAGCGCTGTGCGTTCTCTGAAATCAGTGGTGTTAGCGCTGTGCGTTCTCTGAACTCCAGAGTATGAGCGCTGTGCGTTCTCTGAAATCAGTGGTGTTAGCGCTGTAAATTCTCTGAACTCCAGAGTGTGAGCGCTGTGCGTTCTCTGAAATCAGTGGTGTTAGCGCTGTGCGTTCTCTGAACTGCAGTGTGTTCGCGCTGTGCCTTGCAACTCTGTAGCCTGCCTGATGATGACTGGCTCAAATGACACTTGGCAGAGAACCTGAATTGCTCTACAGCAGCCCGGATCAAATTACACATTCCAGACATTCCAGTTGTGTGTGTATTGCCTTCCTGTTTTGTTGGTGGTTCTAATAAAGAATGCTGATTCCACCAGAGTGGGGTAAATGGGCGCGACCAACTTTCACACTGTAAGCTGTGGGCTGGTTAACTGAAGATACAAGAGACCCAGTTTGCGATGTGACAGTGCAAATGTCCACTGGAGTTTGGTGAGGCGATTTTTTTCCGCAGAGGTCGCACTATTTCAATTGGCCTAAACTTCCCACTTTAGTGGATTTGGGGCGAATTCCTTAACGTAAAAGGATGTCCAGTCGTTACAAATATGGACCATTGGGACCATTTGCATTATTCTGGGCGGCTCATTAACCCCCTCCCCTCCCCCAGCTTTCACCACGGGATCCAAAAGAACGGGAGCAGGGAATTAATTTCACCCTTAATTTCCGTGTCAGCCTCACCTCGGAGCCAGAAAGTCATAGAGTCATAGAGTTATACAGCACGGATAGAGGCCCTTCGGCCCATCGTGTCCGCACCGGCCATCAAGCCCTGTCTAATCTAATCCCATATTCCAGCATTTGGTCCGTAGCCTTGTATGCTATGGCATTTCAAGTGCTCATCCAAATGCTTCTTGAATGTTGTGAGGGTTCCTGCCTCCACAACCCTTTCAGGCAGTGAGTTCCAGACTCCAACCACCCTCTGGGTGAAAAAGTTCTTTCTCAAATCCTTCTAAACCTCCCGCCCTTTACCTTGAATCTATGCCCCCTTGTTATAGACACCTCTACTAAGGGAAAAAGCTCCTTAGTATCCATCCTATCTATGCCCCTCATAACTTTGTACACCTCAATCATGTCCCCCCTCAGCCTCCTCTGCTCCAAGGAAAACAAACCCAATCTGCCCAGTCTCTCTTCATAGCTGAAGCACTCCTGCCCGGGTAACATTCTGGTGAATCTCCTCTGCACCCTCTCCAAAGCTATCACATCCTTCCTGCAGTGTGGCGACCAGAACTGCACCCAGTATTCCAGATGTGGCCTAACCAGTGTTTTATACAGCTCCATCATAACCTCCTTGCTATTATATTCTATGCCTCGGCTAATGAATGCAAGTATCCCATATGCCTTTTTTACCACCTTATCCACCTGTTCCGCCGCCTTCAGGGATCTGTGTACTTGCACACCAAGATCCCTCTGACCCTCCGTCTTGCCTAGGGTCTTACCATTCATTGTGTATTCCCTTGCCTAGTCCGTCCCTCCAAAGTGCATCACCTCGCACTTTTCCGGATTAAATTCCATTTGCCACTGTTCTGCCCATCTGACCAACCCATCTATATCGTCCTGCAGACTGAGGCTACCCTCCTCGCTATTTACCACGACCAATTTTTGTATCATCCGCGAACTTACTGATCATACCTTTTACATTCATATCCAAGTCGTTAATGTAGACCACAAACAGCAAGGGACCCAGCACCGATCCCTGTGGTACCCCACTGGCCACAGGCTTCCAGTCACAAAAACAACCTTCGACCATCACCCTCTGCCTTCTGCCACTGAGCCAGTTTTGTATCCAATGTGCCACGGCACCCTGGATTCCATGGGCTCTTACCTTCTTGACCAGTCTCCTGTGCGGGACTTTATTGAAGGCCTTACTGAAATCCATGTATACCACATCCACTGCATTACCCTCATCCACACACCTAGTCACCCCCTCAAAAAATTCAATCAAATTAGTCAGACATGATCTTCCCTTGACAAAGCCATGTTGGCTAACCCTGATTAATCCTTGCCTCTCCAAGTGGAGACTAATTTTGTCCCTCAGAATTTTTTCCAATAATTTTCCTACCACTGATGTTAGGCTCACTGGCCTGTAGTTCCCCGGTTTTTCCCTACTCCCTTTCTTGAATAATGTTACTACATTAGCGGTTCTCCAGTCCTCTGGCACATCCCCTGTGGCCAGAGAGGTTCTGAATATATGTGTTAGAGTCCTCGCAATCTCCTCTTTTGCCTCACACAGCAGCCTGGGATACATTTCATCCGGACCTGGGGATTTATCCATTTTTAGACCTGCTAAAACCGCCAATACCTCCTCCCTCTCGATGTTGAAATGTTCAAGTATATCACAGTCCCCCTGCCCTAATTTTATGTCTGCATCATCCTTCTCCATAGTGAAAACAGATGCAAAAAATTCATTTAGAACCCCACCTACATCTTCCGGCTCCACACACAGATTGCCACTTTTGTCCCTAATGGGCCCTATTTTTCCCCTAGTTATCCTCTTACCCTTAATATACTTATAAAACATCTTAGGATTTTCCTTTATTTTGCTCGCCAGTGTTATTTCATGGCCCCTCCTTGATCTCCTAATTTCTTTTTTAAGTATCCCCCTGCACTTTTTGTACTCCTCTAGGGCTTCCTCCGTCTTTAGCATTTTGTATCTGCCAAAAGCCCTCCTTTTTTTCCTGATCCATTCTCGTATATCCCCTGACATCCAAGGTTCCCTGGGGTTTTTCGAACCACCCTTGACCTTTACGGGAACATGCTGCCATTGTATGATCTCAATCTCCCTTCTGAAAGAATCCCATTGCTCCGATGCGGATTTTCCTACAAGCAGCCAGATCCTGCCTTATCCTACTAAAATCGGCCTTCCCCCAATTTAGAACCTTTATTTCCGGCCCATCCCTGTCCTTTTCCATGACCACCTTAAATCTCACCGTATTATGGTCACTGTCACCAAAGTGCTCACCTACTAGCACTTCTTCCACTTGGCCGGCCACATTCCCTAGAATTAGGTCCAGTACCGCCCCCTCTCTTGTAGGACTTTCTACATGCTGGCTCAAAAAGCTCTCCTGGATGCACTTTAAGAATTTTGAACCCTCTAAGCCTTTCACACTCTGACTATCCCAGTTAATATTGGGGAAGTTGAAATCCCCCATTATTATTACCCTATTATTTGCACATTTCTCTGAGATTTGCCTACATATCTGTTCCTCTATCTCCCCCTGACTGTTTGGGGGCCTATAGTATGCTCCCAGCAAAGTGCTTGCCCCCTTTTTGTTTTTAAGCTCCTCATTGGAGGAACCTGCTAATATATCATCGCTACTTATGGCAGTAATTGATTCCTTAATTAATATTGCGACACCCCCTCCTCTTATACCTCCCCCTCTGTCTCGCCTGAAGATTCTGTACCCCGGAATATTGAGCTGCCAGTCTTGCCCCTCCCTCAACCATGTCTCCATGATAGCAACAATATCATACTCCCATGTGTTTATCATGCGGCACGGTGGCATAGTGGTTAGCACTGGTGCCTCACAGCGCCAGCGACCCGGGATCGAATCCGGCCTCGGGTGACTGTCTGTGTGGAGTTTGCACATTCTCCCCGTGTCTGCGTGGGTTTCCTCCGGGTGCTCCGGTTTCCTCCCACAGTCCAAAAATGTGTGTGTTAGGTTGATTTGGCTATGATAAATTGACCCTTAGTGTTAGGGGGGGGATTAAATATGTGGGGTTACGGGGATAGGATGGGATATGTTAGGGGGAATTAAATACGTGGGGTTACGGGGATAGGGTGGGATATGTGTCGGTGCAGGCACGATGGGGATTCTCTGTGGGAAAGCAGGGACAGGGTACTGGATTTGGATGATCAGCCATGATTGTATTGAATGGTGGAGCAGGGCCGAATGGCCTACTCCTGCTCCTAGTTTCTATGTTTCTGTTCATCCACCTTATTCGCTAGACTCCTTGCATTAAAATAGATGCCTTCCAGCCTTGCTCTTACATGTTTGCCCTGTCTTCCAAGCTGACTTGTTTTTTTCTCTATAATTGACTGTACATCACCCCCTATTGTAGCTCCACTCTGTATCCCATCCCCCTGCCAAGTTAGTTTAAACCCCCCCCCAACAGTGCTAGCAAACCTCCCCGCAAGGCTATTTGTCCCGCTCTGGTTCAGGTGCAAACCGTCCGACTTGTACAAGTCCCACCTTCCCCAGACGCAGGCCCAGTGATCCAGGAAACTAAAACCCTCCCTCCTGCACCAACTCTTTAGCCACGCATTCATCTGTTCTATCCTCCTATTCCTATACTCACTAGCACGTGGCACTGGGAGTAATCCAGAGATTACAACCTTTGAGGTCCTGCTCTTTAATCTGCTGCCTAGCTCCCTAAATTCTTGATGCAGGACCTCATCCCCCTTCCTACCTATGTCGTTGGTCCCAATGTGAACCATGACCTCTGCCTGCTCACCCTCCCCCTTAAGAATGCCCTGTAGCCGCTCAGTTACATCCATGACCCTGGCCCCAGGGAGGCAACAAACCATCCTGGAGTCACATTTACGGCCACAGAAACACCTATCTGTTCCCCTTACGATAGAATCCCCTACCACTATTGCTGTCCCACTCTTTTTCCTCCCTTTCTGAGCAGCAGAAGCAACCCTGGTGCCAGGAAGTTGGCTGCTGCCGCTCTCCCCTGGTGAGTCATCCCCCTCAACAGTATCCAAATCGGTATACCTGTTTGAAAGGGGGATGACCGCAGGGGTCCCCTGTACTTCCTGCCTGCCTCTGCTGCTCCGCCTGATGGTCACCCATTTCCCTTCTGCCTGTGCAGCCCTACCCTGCGGCGTGACCAACTCGCTAAACGTGTTATCCATGACCCTCTCAGCATCGCGTATGCTCCAAAACTCATCCACCCACAGCTCGAGCGCCGCAATGCGGTCTACAAGTAGCTGCAGCTGGATGCATTTCTCGCACACATGGTCCCCAGGGACACTGGCAGCGTCCCTGAATTCCCACATGGAGCAAGAGGAGCATAACACAGGGCTGATCTCACCTGCCATGACCTACTCCTTTAATTAAATTAAAAATGTATTCAATACCCCAGTTACAGATATACTCTAGGGCGCTTTATTTACCAACTGTCCCCACTACACCACAGAGACTCTAGAAATTTAACACCACAGAATTTAAGCTTAAAAAGAGAGAAATACTCACCAACCAATCCCTTACCTGCTTTTTGGTGACGTCACACTTCGATTATTTTTCCCTCCGAGTTCGGAGACTGGTACGCCTTACCTGGTCTCTGGAGCCTTTTATAGGCCCACTGCCGCCGCTAAAACTCCCGCCGACGCTCTGAGGCCTTACCTGGACTCTGGAGTCTTTTATAGGCCCACTGCCGCCGCTGAAACTCCCGCCGACGCTCTGAGGCCTTACCTGGACTCTGGAGCCTTTTATAGGCCCACTGCCGCCGCTAAAACTCCCGCCGACGCTCTGAGGCCTTACCTGGACTCTGGAGCCTTTTATAGGCCCACTGCCGCCGCTGAAACTCCCGCCGACGCTCTGAGGCCTTACCTGGTCTCTGGAGCCTTTTATAGGCCCACTGCCGCCGCTGAAACTCCCGCCGACGCTCTGAGGCCTTACCTGGTTGGGGGTTCGATTCCCACTCCAGAGACTCGAGCACAGTAATCTCGGCTGACAGCGCTGCACTGTCAGAGGTGCCGCCTTTCGGATGAGACGTTAAACCGATGCCCTGTCTGCCCTCTCAGATCCCGTGGTGCTATTTCGAAGAAGAGCAGGGGAGTTATCCCTGGTATCGTGGGCCAGTCTTTATTCCTCAGTCAACACCACTGAAACAGATTATGTGGTCAGTATCTCATTGCTGTTAGTGGGATCTTGCTGTGTGCATATTGGCCGCTGCATTTTCTACATTACAGCAGTGACTGCACTTCATTGGCTGGAAAGCGCTTTGGGACATCTGGTGGTCATGAAAGGCGCTATATAAATGCAAGTCTTTCTTTATCAAAGCCTATGAAATCTATTATTCAAATATCAATTGCAAACCCTTTCAGCGGATTTAAATTAATTGCTTCCTGGCATCGCTCATAGCAACGCAGGACGCCATGGAGGACATTTCCAGGGTCCCTATGATATTGATTAGTGTCAGCCTTGGCTCAGTGGGTGTCACTCTTGCCTCTGAGTCCAGAAGTTTGTGGGTTCAAATCCCACTCCAAAGACTTGAGCACCAAAATCTAGGCTGACGCTCCCAGTGCAGTACTGAGGGAGCGCTGCAGTATCAGTTAGAGTCGTTAAACCGAGGCCCCATCTGCCCTCAAGGCGTCAAGTGAACACCGATTTCTGAAATCTTCCTTTGTAACACCGCTTTGTTTTCAAGGTGTGAGTTCCTTCAGAGTGAGAAATCAGCAGCAGACATTGGCCAGTACAAGCGCAGCTATACTGGATTTCATGGAATTACGGTAAGCATTTCACAGAAGAAGCATACAGCACAGAAGGAGGCCATTCAATCCATCATGCCTTTTGAAACAGCTATCCAAGTCCGCCTCCCAAACCCGCCACCTCTACCACCTAGAAGGACAAGGTCAGCAGGCGCACGGGGAACACCACCACCTCCAAGTTCCCCTCCAAGTCAGACAACACCCTGACTTGGGAATATATCGGCCGTTCCTTCATCACCGCTGGGTCAAAATCCTGGAACTCCCTCCCGAACAGCGCTGTGGGAGCACCTTCACCGCACGGACTGCAGCGGTTCAAGAAGGCGACTCACCACCACTTTCTCAAGGGGCAATTAGGGATGGGCAATAAATGCTGGCCTTGCCAGCGATGCCCACATCCCGTGTATGACTAAATAAAAAAAAGTCCCACTCCCTTGCTCTTTCCCCACAGCCCTGCAATTTTTTTTCCCTTGTCAAGTATTTATCCAACTCCCTTTTGAAAGTTATTATTGAATCTGCCGCCACCACCCTTTCAGGCAGTGGATTCCAGATCACATCTGATTATGTACCTAGGAACAGGAGGAGGCCATTCAGCCCCTCGAGCCTGTTCCGCCATTCAATGAGATCATGGCTGATCTGCAACCTAACTCCATATACCCGCCTTTGGCCCGTATCCCTTAATACCTTTGGTTAACAAAAATCTATCAATCTCCAATTTAAAATTAACAATTGATCCAGCACCAATTGCCGTTTGCGGAAGAGAGTTCCAAACTTCTACCACCCTTTGTGTGTAGAAGTGTTTCCTAATTACACTCCTAAAAGGTCTGGCTCTAATTTTTAGACTATACCCCCTTGTCCTTGAATCCCTAACCAGCGGAAATAGTTTCTCTCTATCTACCCTATCAGTTCCCTTTAATACCTTGAAAACTTCGATCAGATCACCGCTTAACCTTCTAAATTCGAGGGAATACAACCCTAGTTTGTGTAATCTCTCCTCATAACTTAACCCTTGGAGTCCGGGTATCCTTCTGGTAAACCTACGCTGCACTCCCTCCAAGGCCAATCTATCCTTCCTAAGGTGTGGTGCCCAGAACTGCTCACAGTACTCCAGGTGTGGTCTAACCAGGGTTTTGTACAGCTGCAGCATAACTTCTACCCCCTTTGTACTCTAGTCCTCTAGATATAAAGGCCAGCATCCCATTAGCCTTTTTGTTTATGTGCAGATTGTACTTTTCAGGTGCGTCGTGTTGACCTCTGTTGACAATGAGAACGTCAGAGGAACCTTCAAGCCCACGTTGAGATACATTTATTCCAAGAAGGAGGGCAGCTAACACTCCAGAAATCGTTCAATGTCACTCCGGTACTCCATGAGAATATATCTCTCTCTCTTGCTTCAATCTGTAGGGATTAGATATTTCATTTCTAATTCCTACGATTTCCCTGCCTGTACATCACTCGGGTGCACTGCACACATGTGTAATCGAAGATTCACATCATTAGTATTCGAGCCAGTCCTGTGTCTTTTTAAATCAATCCCGTTAATTACTCCCCGTTAAACAATATACCCCCTCTATACCTGAACTGATACATACCCTAAATATGTCAATAAATGAGTCAGCCTGGGGTCTGTTAGCAGGGCCTAAGGAAGCGTAAGCAGATAAAGGTCAGCATTTATTGCCCATCCCTAATTGCCCTTGAGAAGGTGGTGGTGAGCTGCCTTCTTGAACCACTACAGTCCGTGTGGTGAAGGTGCTCCCACAGTGCTGTTAGGGAGGGAGTTCCAGGATTTTGACCCAGCGACGATGAAGGAACAGCCGATATATTTCCAAGTCAGGATGTTGTGTGACTTGGAGGTGGTGGTGTTCCCATGCGCCTGCTGCCCCTATCCTTCTAGGTGGAAGAGGTCACAGGTTTGGGAGGTGCTGCCGAAGAAGCCTTGGCACGTTGCTGCAGTGCATCTTGTAGATGGTACACACTGCAGCCACGGTACGCCGGTGGTGGAGGGAGTGAATGTTTAAGGTGGTGGATGGGCTGCCAATCAAGTGGGCTGCTTTGTCCTGGATGGTATCGAGCTTCTTGAGTGTTGTTGGAGCTGCACTCATCCAGGCAAGTGGAGAGTATTCCATCACACCCCTGACTTGTGCCTTGTAGATGGTGGAACGGCTTTGGGGAGTCAGGCGGTGAGACACTCGCCGCAGAATACCTAGCCTCTGACCTGCTCTTGTTGACACATTATTTATGTGGCTGGTCCAGTTAAGTTTTTGGTCAATGGTCACACCCCAGGATGTTGATAGTGGGAGATTCGGCGATGGCAATGCCGTTGAATGTCAAGGGGCGGTGGTTAGACTCTTGCTTGTTGGAGATAGTCATTGCCTGGCACTTCTGTGGCGCGAATGTTACCTGCCACCTATCAGCCCAAGCCTGAACGTCGTCCAGGTCTTGTTGCATGCGGGCATGGACTGCTTCATTGTCTGAGGAGTTGTGAATGGCGCTGAACACTGTGCAGTCATCAGCGAACATTCCTATTTGAAGCGGACTCCTTGTGAAAATATGCACATTGATTATTTCTTTTTCCACAGGCTGCCCATTTTACAACCATGGCTTCTTCAACGGTAGATATTTACACGTCACAATCTCGCAGCGAGGGATCTTTCTCTTGTAAGTTATTTTTGCTCTTCCTCCAACGCTCAGGTTCTCAAAAGCCCTGGATGAGAAGACGCGTTGTTTAGGGGACACCCAAAATGCTGTTGTGAGGACACCCTGAGGTGTTCTGTCTGCAGCTATCTGTATCGCTGGTGCTCTATGTAAAGATCCCCTGGCTGGGGAGTCTAGAACCAGGGGTCACAGTCTCAGAATAAGGGCTCGGCCATTTAGGACTGAGATGAGGAGGAATTTCTTCACTCAGAGGGTGGTGAATCTTTGGAATTCTCTACCCCAGAGGGCTGTGGAGGCTCATTCGTTGAGTATATTCAAGACAGAGATCGATAGATTTTTGAATATTAAGGGAATCAAGGGATATGGGGATAGGGCGGGAAAGTGGAGATGAGGTAGAAGATCAGCCATGATCTTATTGAATGGCGGAGCAGGCTCGAAGGGCCAAATGGCCAACTCCTGCTCTTATTTCCTATGTTCTTATGTTCTTAACCTGACACATTGCTTTCTGGCCCACTTATTATTAGGGAAGGATCTGGAATGCATTCGGAATATATTTGGGGATGAGAAAGCCCGCTTCGAGTCATTTCACACCTGGCCACCGAATATCAGTGCGAGCACAGCATCATTAGCAGAAGCAGGATTTTTCTATCGAGGTTAGTACAGCCTTGTTCGTGCAACTGAATGTCAAGTTTGCAGATTAACCATCAGCATTGCTAAAGCAAGCAACCCGAGCACTTTCTCACCCAATATATTGCTGAAGGTGATTATTAATCATGAATTAGTATGAATTGCTTGTTGGTTTCTTGGATTACGCCTACATTTCCCAATCGTATTTCCAGTAACACTTACAAAAACTGATTAGCGCATAACAGAGTAGATGCAGGGAGGATGTTTCCCCTGGCTGGGGAGTCTAGAACCAGGGGTCACAGTCTCAGAATAAGGGGTCGGCCATTTAGGACTGATATGAGGAGGAATTTCTTCACTCAGAGGGTGATGAATCTTTGGAATTCTCTACCCCAGAGGGCTGTGGAGGCTCAGTCGTTGAGTATATTCAAGACAGAGATCGATAGATTTTTGAATATTAAGGGAATCAAGGGATATGGGGATAGTGCAGCAAAGTGGAGATGAGTTGGAAGATCAGCCATGATCTTACTGAATGGCGGAGCAGGCTCGAGGGGCCTAATAGCCCACTCCTGCTCCTATTTCTTATGTTCTTACAAGAATTGATTAGCGCATAACAGAGCTCCAAACTGCAGATTGAGTGGCAAGATGAAAGAAAAATATTGCCTGGCGTTTCCGTGTGTTTTGCAGCCAGCTATCGGCATGACCTGGGACAAATCGACTGAAATAGCGCAAAAGCTCGCGGAATTTAAAACGTAAGTGAGTTACGCCCACAACCTCCACCGTGGTACTAGTGACGGTCCCAGGACTGCATGGAGGAGAGGCAATCGAACCCAGAAATTAACCACCAGCTTTCCAAAATTGTCCATTCAACAAGTTGAAATGATGTTCCTCTTCAGCCCTACTTGACCTCGGGTGGATCTTCCTTCCCGTTGTCGGAGTGGTCACCTGTGAGGTGCCCATATAAGCATCAAGCCCAAGTCCTGAATGTGGCATTGGCCCTATCCCAATAACTCTCTACCTGCATCTTCATAGAGGGCAATGGGAGGGCCATGAGCCAGACATCCACCAGTGCAGTGGAAATTCCAGAACTTCGGAAAGAAATATAGGTCTCCTTCTCAAACCTCTTCCTTTGCATTTCTAGGCTTTGGTGACAATATTCAGTGTTTCTGCTGTGGCATTCAGTTATGCAAATGGGAGGAAGGAGATGATCCATGGAAAGAACATAAGAGACACTCATCGGAGTAAGAATCTGCATAAAGTTATAAAGCCCGGTTACTGAGTGGGTGGTGATTCTGAGCCTCACAGCAATAATGCTCAGATGGTTGACACGTGGACATTTTCCTAATGTCGGTCCCACTGGGTTTAGATTGTTGCATTCCCCTACAGCAGGAAGGGGAAAATAAAGAGAAATTCTGGTTGGTAATCACCTGGTATCTTGTGATTGCTCGCTATGAGGGAATTGAATTGAAACACAGCACCAAACATTACCTTGCTTTGTTAACTCTAGCCTCGACTATTCCAATGCTCTCCTGGCCGGCCTCCCATCTTGCACCCTCCATAAACTTGAGCTCATCCGAAACTGTGTGCCCCGTGCCCTAACTCGCACCAAGTCCCGTTCACCCATCACCCCCTGTGCTCGCTGACCTACATTGGCTCCCGGTCCAACAACGCCTCGATTTTAAAATTCTCATCCTTGTTTTCAAATCCCTCCATGGCCTCGCCCCTCCCTAGCTCTGTAACCTCCTCCAGCCCTACAAGCCTCCAAGATCTCTGCGCTCCTCCAATTCTGGCCTCTTTTGCACGTCTGATTTTCATCGCTCCACCACTAGCGGCCGTGCCTTCAGCTGCCGAGGCCCTAAGCTCTGGGATTCCCTCCCTAAACCTCTGCGCCACTATCTCCTCCTAAGCCGCTCCTTAAAACATACATCTTTGACCAAGCTTTTGGTTATCTGTCCTAATATCTCCTTATGTGGCCTGGTGTCAAATTTTTGTTTGATAATCGCTCCCGTGAAGCGTCTTGGGACGTTTCAGTAGATTAGAGGCGCTATATAAATGCAGGTTGTTGCTGTTGTTGTTACATCCCTTGGTGATGTAACATTTAAGGTCCTTGAGGAGGGCGGCCATGTTTTCTATCGAACTCAGAATGGTTTATTTTGAATAAAATCCAAGTGATGGAGAAAGACAATTCCAAAACATTCTCATTTTGCGTTCCAGTTGCCCATATCTTCTCAGAAGAGGAAATGCAGATGATGGTGACGTGGACAGCGAGAAACAGCAGCTTAAGGAATTCTCATTCACTGCAATGGTAACATGGGCTCGTACCTTTTTTCCCCAGTTCCCCCCCCCCCACCCCCCGTCTCTTAAAGGCGCACCCAATTAAGACCAGTGACACTTGGCTGGAGGGGGATTACTTTTTGTTCTGCGGATCTGGACGATGGTGGCAAGGCCTCATTTATTGCCCACGTTCAGCCACCATCAGAAGCTGGTGATGGGTCTCGTTCTTCAACTGGAGGAGTCCTTGTGGTGATAATGCTCCCCCACCGATGGTGTTAGGTAGGGAATTACAGGATTTTAACCCAATCATAATGAAGGAACGATGCTATGTGTCCAAGTACATGGATCACAGAAGGTTAACACGCAGGTACAGCAGGAAATTAGGAAGGCAAGTATCGTGTTAGCCTTTATTGCTAGAGGGTTGGAGTACAAGAGTAAGGAAGTCTTGCTGCAATTATACAGGGCTTTGGTGAGACCACACCTGTAGTACTGTGCACAGTTTTGGTCTCCTTACCCAAGGAAGGATATACTTGCCTTAGAGGGGGTGCACCAAAGGTTCACTAGACTGAATCCTGGGATGAAAGGGTTGTCCTATGAGGAGAGATTGAGTAGAATGGGCCTATATTCTCTGGAGTTCAGAAGAAAGATAGGTGATCTCATTAAAATGTGTAAAATTCTTAGAGGGCTTGACAGGGTAGGTGCTGAGAGGTTGTTTCCCCTGGCTGGAGAGTCTAGAACCAGGGTTCATAGTCCCAGGATAAGGGGTCGGCCATTTAGGACTGAGATGAGGCGAAATTTCTTCACTCAGAGGGTGGTGAATCTTTGGAATTCTCTACCCCAGAGGGCTGTGGATTCTCAGTCATTGAGTATATTCAAGACAGAGATCGATAGATTTTTGGACTCTAGGGGAATCAAGGGATATGGGGATAGGACGGGAAAGTGGAGTTGAGGTCGAAGATCAGCCATGATCTCATTGATTGGCGGAGCAGGCTCGAGGGGCCGTATGGCCGAGTCCTGCTCCTATTACTTATGTTCTATGTGATAAGCCTTGACACGCAGCACTGTCTGATGCTCTCCTGAGGCCTTTATTGTGTTGTCCTGAAGTGTGATCGAGTCAGGATTCGTTGAGCTTTTTGTGATGAGAATCTTTGTTTTAATAGGCTGAGGAAGCCAGGAAGACCAGGGAGACCGAAGATCCTGTTGGTGGAGGTAAGGTTATCAATCAACAGTAATAAGAAGGTTAACTTCCTGATCCAATGGTGATTTTTTTTCAAGTCAAGCTTTCAAATTACGAATGGCCTCGCCCTTCTTCATGATATCTGCGCTCCTCTAATTCTGGCCTCTTGAGCATCCCTGATTTGAATCGCTCCACCATTGGTGGCCGTGCCTTCAGCTGCTTAGGCCCTAAGCTCTGGAATTCCCTCCCTAAACCTCTCCGCCTCTCTCTCCTCCTTTAAGACGCTCCTTAAACCCTACCTCTTTGACCAAGCTTTTGGTCACCTGTCCTAATATCTCCATAGAATCATAGGCCGCGATTTTATCGGCATTGAGAGGGTGGGTTTGGAGGCGGGTCAAAGGTTAAAATCGTTTTCATTGACGGCGGGGTCCGATCCCGCCATCAACCCGCCTCCAAACAATTTTCCCAAGTGTCGTGTCCCCGATTTGCGCATGGACCCGACACCTAGCGGCAGGAAGAGGATTAAATACACTTACCTGCCTGTTAACAGGTACTTGATAGTTGTTAACAGGCTCTTTTTTAATTTTGCCGCTTCTGCCTTGTGCTTCCCAACATCCGGACACCACGCCAGGTAAGTGTGGCGTGCTGTGGGTCTACTGTAATGTTTCTGCATTGATGACAGCTGCAGAAGTGGGGTGAAGGATCCAATGGTGCACTGGTGAGTCTCAGAGGTAAGAAAATGTTGGGAAAATCATTTTTAATGCATTTACACATTTCTTTAGGTAACAAGTTTTGAAAACGATGTCCAGTGCCACCTTATTAGGAGAACCTCTCTCACCAGTGACAGATCGCTCCTGTCACCTCACCTGCAGCTGCCATCTATTCCAGCCTATGGAGGGAGTCACTGGAGAGCCTGGGTGCAAGAGTTCACCTTTGTACAGTGATTGTCAGTGTTTGCAGCACCTCAATGCTGTCAAACACGGAGAAATCAGCTGTCAAAAAAAAAATTGAGCGTGGTCCCTTTAAGAAAACCGGCAGATGACGCGTCATCAACTGACGTCATCTGACCGGCTTCCTCTTAATTGGCCGGCAAGCCGGCTTAACAAGGTCAATTAGCGTAAAATCACGTCTGTGGGCCGGCTGTAGCTGGGGGTGGGACTGGAAGCCGGAAACCACCTGACCCGCTCCCAACCGGCATCCATTGACAAAATCGCAGCCTCAGAATCATTTAATGGTTACAGCACGGAAGAAGGCCATTCGGCCCGTCGAGCCCGTACCGGCTCTCCGCTAGAGCAGTTCAGCCAGTACCACGCCCCCGCCCTTTCCCCATAGCCCTGCAATTTTTTTTCCTTCAGGTACTTATCCAACTCCCCTTTGAAAGCCGTGATTGAATCTGCCTCCACCACCCTCTCAGGCAGTGCATTCCAGATCCTAACCACTCGCTGAGTAAAAAAGTGTTTCCTCATGTCGCCTTTGGTTCTTCTGCCAATCACCTTAAATCTGTGTCCTCTGGTTCTCGACCCTTCCGCCAATGGGAACAGTTTCTCTCTATCTACTCTATCCAGACCCCTCATGATTTTGAACACCTCTATCAAATCTCCTCTCAACCTTCTCTGCTCCAAGGAGAACAACCCCGGCTTCTCCAGTCTATCCACATAACTGAAGTCCCACATTCCTGTAATCACTCTCATGAATCTTTTTTGCTCCCTCTCTGAGGCCTTCACATCCTTCCTAAAGTGCGGTGCCCAGAATTGGACACAGTACTCCAGTTGGGGCCGAACCAGTGTTTTATACAGGTTCATCATAATTTCCACGCTTTTGTACTCTATACATCTATTCATGAAGCCCAGGATTCCGTAAGATTTTTTAACCACTTTCTCAACCTTCCCTGCCAACTTCAATGATTTGTGCACATATACCCCCAGGTCTCTCTATTCATGCACTCCCTTTAGAATTGTACCCTTTAGTTTATATTTCCTCTCTGCATTCTTTCTACCAAAATGTGGCTTATGTGGCTGGGTGTTGAATTTTGTTTGCTAATGCTCCTGTGAAGCGCCTTTGCATGTTTTACTACGTTAAAGGCGCTAGATAACAGCAAATTGTTGTTGATGCATCTGTCTGAATCACAGTCATTCTCCTTCAAAGGAATTAACTTAGGTTAATCACGGTGCTACATTGATGGGGTAGTGATCAAGTGCTATATAAATGTCAGTCCTTTTGTGTGCTTATTCTCGAAGCTTCTCCTGTTATTGAACCATTAATCATTGTAAACGATTTGCCTTTAACGATTCATACAAGACTGGCGGGCAGGAAGAGACGAGCTGGCCCATCAAGCCTGCCCTACACCATGATGGCTGGAGCATCCTGTCTGAAGACTTCTTCCCTCCCTCCTGCCACCCCCACAGCCACGTAATCTCCTGGGTGAGGCAGAGAACAAAAAATCCAGGGCCAATAACCGGAAAAAATATTCTGGGAAATTCCCCCGCGGCCCCCTCAGGCAATCGAAACCAGTCCAGGAGATCACGTGGACCGATCAAACCCTTTTATCATCTTGAAACCTTCAATAAGGTCACCTCCTCCACTCTGGTTAGAAACATAGAAAAATAGGAGCAGGAGGAGGCCATTCGGCCCTTCCAGCCTGCTCTGCCATTCAATATGATCATGGCTGATCCTTTATCTCAATACCATATTCCCACTCTCTCCCCATACCCCTTGATGCCTTTTGTGTCTAGAAATCTATCGATCTCCTTCTTAAATATATTCAGTGACTTGGCCTCCACAGCCTTCTGTGGTAGAGAATTCCACAGGTTCACCACCCTCTGAGTGAAGAAATTTCTCCTCATCTCAATCCTAAATGTCCTACCCCATATCCTGAGACTGTGACCCCTCGTTCTAGACCCCCCAGCCAGGGGAAACATCCTCCCTGCATCCAGTCTGTCTAGCCCTGTCAGAATTTTATACATTTCAATGAGATCCCCTCTCATTCTTCTAAACTCTAGTGAATACAGGCCTAGTCGACCCAATCTCTCCTCATATGGCAGTCCTGCCATCCCAGGAATCAGTCTGGTGAACCTTCGCTGCACTCCCTCTATGGCAAGTATATCCTTTCTTAGGCAAGGAGACCAAAACTGCACACAGTACTCCAGGTGTGGTCTCACCAAGGCCCTGTGTAACTGTAGTAAGACATCCTTGCTCCTGTTATCTAAATATGAGAAGTCGCACAACACCAGGTTATAGTCCAATGTGCGACTTCTCATTTTTGTCCACCCAATGTCCAACACCTTCATCTCCGCATCATGTTATCTAAATAAAGCAAGTCCAAAGTCCATATTACTCCATATTTCCTACATTACAACTGTGACTACCCTTCAAAAGTACTTCATTGGCTGTAAAGCGCTTTGGGACATCCTGAGGTCATGAAAGGTGCTGGAGAAATGCAAGTCTTTCTTTTCATATGAATCGCTTGTAATTCAATGTGTTGCATTTCATTTCCCCATGGGCTCTCCAAAGATGATCTTTATTTTTTTTTGCAGCGATGCCATCTAACCGGAATAACTGGATACAGACAGCGAAAGGAATGAATAGATACTTAAGGAAACTCTACGGCTCTTCCACGTTCAGTAAAGTCTTCTTCGGCGAAAGCGTGTCCGTCGACCTTCGGTTGATCTACGCAGAGCTTCACCTGGTCTTGAAGAACATCAAGGACCAAGCGCTGCAGAGGGTCACGTTGGCGGAACTGCTCCGCGGCCTCGACCGTGTGACCGTCGTGGAGGGCGAGGTCGGCAGTGGCAAATCCGCTCTCTTGAGGAAGGTGGCAATCCTTTGGGCGTCGGGGCGCTGCCCAGTTCTGGACAGGTTTCAGCTGGTCCTCCACCTATCGCTGCGCTCCATCAGGAGAGGCCAGGGTGTGGCCGATGCTATCAAGCGTCAGCTCTTGACACCAGACTTCACGTTGAGTGACAGCTCCTTTAAAGAGGTCATCTATCACTTGGGAAACCAGGCACTGATCTTGTTGGACGATTATGGCGAGGCTGACTCTGAGGTGCCCCTGTTTATTGAAGAGGAGTTGATCCACAAGAACCATTTGAGCAACGTCGCTATTGTCATGGGGCTCAGAACAAACAGGACTGCAAGTGTCAGGCAGTTTGCCAAAGCCATCATCTCCATCAGAGAGTTCCCATTGTACAGCTCACTTGACATACTGAAGACACTGTTCTCACATGACATACCCCGCCTGCGGAAACTAGTCTACCAACTCGGCTGGTCTGAAACTTTGAAAGGCGTCTTGAAAACCCCACTTTTCGCCCTCGCCGTTTGCCGAATGTGGGTCCAGTTCCCTCAGGAGGATTCGTTCAACTGCCTCGCGATATTTAAAGCCTTCCTGGGTTACAATGTGCAGAAGCATCGCCAAGGAGGGAAGGGCCAGGCTGCCGTGTCCTCTTGCGGCCAGCTCGCCTTGACGGGGGTTTTGGAATCGCGCTTTGAGTTTGTGGACGAGGAGCTGTCTCAAGCTGGGGTAGACGCGGAGGACGCGCTCAGGCTCGGCCTGCTCAGCAAGTTTACTGCACAGAGACTGAAGCCAGTCTACAGGTTCTTCCACACCTCCTACCAGGAGTATTTAGCGGGGAAACGGCTGAGTGAGCTGCTAGCATCGGATGTCACCGAGCTGCAGGCCAAGGGGCTTGACTACCTCAGCCGCATCGACACATTCCTCAACGTCTTCACCCGGTATGAGTTTTTCTTGCACTACGCCGCTGGCTCGTCGGCCACGGCGGCATCACAAATCGTTTCGCACTTGCTCGACATGACCCAGAGGACGTCGTCGTTCGACAGCCAGGCCGATGGCAGCAGCTATCTGGAACGCCACCCTGAACTCGCCTTGACGGCAGACTACTTCATCCAGCTCTCCCAGGTTTTGAGCCCCGAAGGATTCTTCGACCAGGTTAGCGAAAGAGTGCTGGAGTTTGCCGTACGATGTGCTGCGGATAGCCAGGCGACAGCTGAGACTGCATCGTTGATCTTGAAGTTTCTGCGGGGGAGACATTTAGCCTTTGAAACGTCCGCGCTGAGGCAGCGGAACATGTTGACCTTTATCAAAATGTACCCGGAGACCTTGAGCATCGTGAGCCACCTTCAGCTCTTAATAACTGGGAAGAAGGACATCAGTCCGATGAGTTATTCCGAAATGGCAGAGTGCATGGGTAACTTTGGGGCGCCAAATGTGGAGGAAGAGTATGTGGCTGCATTTCAATCATTGAGCGAGACAATGGAGAAGAGCCAAGAACGACTGGAACAGATCAACAACTTCTCCTGTCTGAAAAGCAAGCACATTTCACCTTCTTTCATGGTACCCTTCGTTTTATTACCTGAACGCTACAAGACCCCGAAGCTCAAACTTACCGTCAGCCAGGTTGATACCTTGCAGGAAGGCGACTTGAAGAGTCTGTCGACGCTGTGCGCTCTTTCTGAACACATTGAGCTCACTCTTGGGGACAGTCGCGGTGTCCTCGGAGAGATGCAGCCAGTTATCGAGTTGCACAGGGAACGATTCAAGTCATTGACGGTAAATAAAAACGGGTTGAGCGAAGAGGAACAGGAACTGGTCAGTTCAATGTGTATGCTGGAATCTCTGGAGCTGTCTTTCAACGATGGTCAGTTTCCAGGTATGGAATACTATGTATTTTTTGAAACTTTAGTTAACTCCCTTGTTGCAGTAACCATCACATTTCCACCAAACATAGCTTGGTCCACTAGCCATTTGATGATTCTTGTTTAAGGAACTCTGTCCCCCACCCAAAGCCCCTGCTGTCCTTTGTTGATGCACAAAGGGATCTGGGTGTCCTTGTACACCAGTCACTGAAAGCAAACATGCAGGTGCAGCAAGCAGTTAGGAAGGCAAATGGCATGTTGGCCTTCATTGCAAGAGGATTTGAGTACAGGAGCAAGGATGTCTTACTACAGTTATACAGGGCCTTGGTGAGACCACACCGGAGTACTGTGTGCAGTTTTGGTCTCCTTACCTAAGAAAGGATATACTTGCCATAGAGGGAGTGCAGCGAAGGTTCACCAGACTGATTCCTGGGATGGCAGGATGGTCGTATGAGCAGAGATTGGGTCGACTAGGCTTGTATTCACTAGAGTTTAGAAGAATGAGAGGGGATCTCGTGGAAACGTATAAAATTCTGACCGGGCTAGACAGACTGGATCTCTTCTTCTTCTTAGGCAGTCCCTCGGAACCGAGGATGACTTGCTTCCACATTAAAAATGAGTTCGCAGGTGATTGATGAGTCCAATGCGGGACCTACAGTCTCTGTCACAGGTGGGGCAGACGGTGGTTGAAGGGGCAGGTGGGTGGGGTGCTTGGCTTGACGTGCGCTCCTTGCGCTGCTTGCGCTTGGCTTCCGCTTGCTCCCGGCGAAGAGACTCGAGGTGTTCGGCACCTTCCCGGATGCTTCTCCTCCACTTTGTGCGGTCTTGGGCCAGGGATTCCCAGGTGTCGGTGGGGGATGTTACACTTTTTCAAGGAGGCTTTGAGGGTGTCCTTGAAGCGTTTCCTCTGCCCACCTGGGGCTCTCTTGCCATGCCGGAGCTCCGAGTAGAGCGCTTGTTTTGGGAGTCTCGTATTGGGCATGCAGACAATGTGACCCGTCCATCGGAGCTGATCGAGCGTGGTCAAAGCTTTGATGCTGGGGATGTTGGCCTGAGCAAGAACACTGACGTTGGTGCGCCTATCCTGCCAATGGATTTGCAGGATTTTGCGGAGGCAGCATTGGTGGTACCTCTCCAGTGCTTTGAGGTGCCTGCTGTATATGGTCCATGTCTCTGAGGCATACAGCAGGGCGGGTATCACTGCTGCTCTGCAGACCATGAGCTTAGTGCCAGGTTTGAGGTACTGGATGCAGGGAGGATGTTTCCCCTGGCTGGGGGTTCTAGAATGAGGGGTCACAGTCTCAGGGTACAGGATAGGACATTTAGGACTGAGATGAGGAGAAATGTCTTCACTCAGAGGGTGGTGAACCTGTGGAATTCTCTACCACAGAAGGCTGTGGAGGCCAAGTCACTGAATATATTTAAGAAGGAGATCGATAGATTTCTAGACACAAAAGGCATCAAGGGGTGTGGGGAGAGAGCGGGAATATGGTATTGAGATAGAGGATCAGCCATGATCATATTGAATGGCGGAGCAGGCTTGAAGGGCCGAATGGCCAACTCCTGCTCCTATTTTTCTATGTTTCTTCTATGTTTCTATGTCCCAGAAAGGGCCCACTTGCCCTCCTTTTCGTGCTGAACTTTCATAGAGTGTGGAAGATGCCTGAATTGTAACAGGAATAAATATTCTTCTGAGAGGTATTTTTATTCTTGTCTGAGTGACTGTTAACTTTCTCCCTGATTATCGTTTACAAAAGCTTCCCCACTACCGAGGTTAAACTGGAATCAAAGATTGGCAGGCAAAACTGTAATCGAACAATGGGCTGCCTTTAAAGAGGAGATGGTTCGAGTACAGTCGAGGTACATTCCCATGAGGGGGAAAGATAGGGCAACTGAAGCCAGAGCTCCCTAGATGACGAAAGAGATAAGAGAGTAAGATGGAGCAGAAAAAGAGTGTGTATGACAGATGTCAAGTTGAGAATACAAGCGAGAATCAGTCTGAATATAGAAAGTTCAGAGGGGAAGTGAAAAAGAAAATAAGAGGGGCAAAGAGAGAGTATGAGAATAGATTGGCAGCTAAAATAAAAGGGAATTCAGAAGTCTTCTATAGGCATATAAATAATAAATGTGTCGTAAGAGGAGGGGTGGGGCCAATTAGGGACCAAAATGGAAACCTAAGCATGGAGGCAGAGGGCATGGCTGAGATACTAAATGAGTACTTTGCATCTGTCTTCACCAAGGGAGAAAATGCTCCCAAAGTCATAATGAAAGAGGAGGCAGCGGAGATACTGGATGAGATAAAAATTGATAAACGAGGAGGTATGAGAAAAGCTGTGTGAAATTAAAGTAGATAAGTCACCATGACTGGATGATATCCATCCTAGGATGCTGAGGGAGTTTAAGGAGGAAATCGCAGAGGTACTGGCCATAATCTTCCAATCCTCCTTCGATGCGGGGGTGGTGCTAGAGGACTAGAGATTGCAAATGTTACACCCTTGTTCAAAAAAGGCTGTAAGAATAAACCCAGCCACTACAAGTCGCTTCACAAGAGTGTTATCAAACAAAATTTGACACTGAGCCACATAAGGCTCATAGGAGGGATGACCAAAAATTTGGTCAGAGAGGTAGGTTTTAAGGGGCGTCTTAAAGGAGGAGAGAGGTTTAGGGAGGGAATTCCAGAGCTTAGGGCCCAGGCAGCTGAATGCACGGCCGCCAATGGTGGAGCGATTCAAATCGAGGAGGCACAAGAGGCCAGAATTGGAGGAGCGCAGAGATCTCGGAGGGTTGCAGGGCTGGAGGAGGTTACAGAGATAGAGAAGGGGGCGAGGCCATGGAGGGATTTGAAAGCAAGCATGAGAATTTTAAAATTTGAGTCGTTGCCGGACCGGGAGCCAATGTAGGTCAGCGAGCACAGTGGGGTAATGGGTGAACGGGACTTGGTGCGAGATAGGACACGGGGCAGCAGAGTTTTGGATGAGCTCAAGTTTATGAAGAGTGGAAAATGGCCAGGAGAGTTGGAAAAGCCCTCAAGATGAATTTCCAAATGATCTGTGTGCCAGGTCAGTTCTGTGGTACGTGGAGGGTGTATTTCCTTTTAATAATGAAGTAACAAGTGGAACTTTTTTTTCCGTAGAGTACCTGCTCAGCTGTTTGGACAAATTGGGTCACCTGAAAGAGCTGAAGATTGAGGTCAGACCTCCACAGAGGATCATCGACCAAATCCCCGAGAGCTTCGCAAACCTGCACAATATTGAAAAACTCGTTCTCTCTGGAATCAACTTAGTGGAAGATTCTTCAAAATTAGGTCACCATTATCCCAGCCCAGCTTTAGGAACTAAGCTAGCCACTTGATGCTCTTGATTATCTTAGAGGGACAAGTCAACCCTATCTAGTTCAGTGACTTATGGAGAATTGCTGTAAAGATTTTTGTTAATACTTTAGCCCCGGAAGGATATATTAGCCTTGGAGGGAGTGCAGCGTAGGTTTACCAGAATGATACCCGGACTCCAAGGGTTAAGTTACGAGGAGAGATTACACCAATTAGGGTTGTATTCCCTAGAATTTAGAAGGTTAAGCGGTGATCTGATCAAAGTTTTCAAGATATTCAAAGGAACAGATAGGGTAGATAGAGACAAACTATTTCTGCAGGTTGGGGAGTCTAGGACTAGGGGGCATCATCTAAAAATTAGAGCCAGAAGTTTCAGGAGTGAAATTAGGAAACACTTCTACACACAAAGGTTGGTAGAAATTTGGAACTCTCTTCCACAAATGCCAGTAGATGCTAGATCAATTGTTAATTTTAAATCTGAGATTGATAGCTTTCTGTTAACCAAAGGTATTAAGGGATATGGGCCAAAGATGGGTATATGGAGTTAGGTCGCAGATCACCTATGATCTCATTGGATGGCGGAGCAGGCTCGAGGGGCTGATTGGCCTCCTCCTGTTCCTATGTTCCTAAAAAGAGTTTCAGGAATTAGCAGATCAATTAAGCAGCAGTACATAGGAACAGGAGGAGGCCATTCAGCATCTCGAGCCTGTTCCGCCAGTCAGTTACATCATGGCTGATCTGCACCTTTACTCCATTTACCTGCCTTGGTTCTGTAACCCTTGCCTAACAAAAATCTATCAATCTCAGTTTTGAATTTTTCAATTGACCCCCCAGCCCCAACAGCTTCTTGAGGGCGAACAGAACTCGAAGAACAAATTTGGATCTAGTATTGGAGATAAATTGGCTGAGGCAGGGACCATTGCATCTTTGAAGATAAAAGTGGCTAAATATTTGCAGCAGGACAGTGAGATTAGTTTTGGGTTGCTCCAGCAAAGGGCCAGCACAGAGACGATGGGCCAAGTGGACTGTTTCTATACGTTAAACTTCCATGGCTTTATGCTTTTACGGTAGGATTGAGTGGGGTTTAAAATGGAAACCATGTCATCTGTGGATTAATGGGTAGCACGCTCGCCTCTGAGTCAGAAGGTTTGTGGGTTCCAGTCCCACTCCAGGGACTTGAGCCCATAAAGCTAGGCTGACACGCCCAGTGCAGTACTGAGGGAGCGCCGCACTGTCGGAGGGGCGGTACTGAGGGAGCGCCGCACTGTCGGAGGGGCAGTACTGAGGGAGCGCCGCACTGTCGGAGGGGCAGTACTGAGGGAGCGCCGCACTGTCGGAGGGGCAGTACTGAGGGAGCGCCGCACTGTCGGAGGGGCTGTACTGAGGGAGCG
Organism: Squalus acanthias; assembly: GCA_030390025.1. Taxonomy (NCBI): domain Eukaryota; kingdom Metazoa; phylum Chordata; class Chondrichthyes; order Squaliformes; family Squalidae; genus Squalus; species Squalus acanthias. The sequence goes on along the minus strand of JASTWF010000029.1, from coordinate 10,149,206 downwards.
CCGCACTGTCGGAGGGGCAGTACTGAGGGAGCGCCGCACTGTCGGAGGGGCAGTACTGAGGGAGCGCTGCAATGTCGGAGGGGCAGTACTGAGGGAGCGCCGCACTGTCGGAGGGGCAGTACTGAGGGAGCGCCGCACTGTCGGAGGGGCAGTACTGAGGGAGCGCCGCACTGTCGGAGGGGCAGTACTGAGGGAGCGCCGCACTGTCGGAGGGGCAGTACTGAGGGAGCGCCGCAATGTCGGAGGGGCAGTACTGAGGGAGCACCGCACTGTCGGTGGGGCAGTACTGAGGGAGCACCGCACTGTCGAAGGGGCAGTACTGAGGGAGCGCTGCACTGTCGGAGGTGCCGTCTTTCAGATGCGATGTTAAACCGAGGCCCTGTCTGCTCTCTCAGGTGGACGTAAATGATCCCATGACACTATTTCGAAGAAGAGCAAGGGAGTTATCCCTGGTGTCCGGGCCAATATTTATCCCTCAACCAACAAAACAAAAACAGATTCTCTGGTCATTTTAACATTGCTGTTTGTGGGAGCTTGCTGTGCGTAAATTGGCTGCCGCGTTTCCCACATTACAAGAGTGACTCCACTTCAAAAAGTACTTCATTGGCTGTAAAGCGCTTTGAGATGTTCTGAGGTCATGATAGGTGCTATATAAATGCAAGTCTTTTCCATTTTTCATGGAAAATGAAGGAATGGTGGAGATACTACATGAGTACTTTCTGTTGTTTTTAACATGGGAATATATACGAATCTTTAAAAGTGAGAGGATCGGTTAATGAAACTTTAGAAACAGTATCTGGAATCTTAGGTTTTATAAATGGGGTGACAGATTGCAAAGCAAAGAGGTAAGGCCTCAGGCAGAATATTGAGCCCAGTTTAGGGTTAGGGTTAAGGTTTAGGGTAGAGTTAAAGGTTAGGGTTAGGGTTTAGGGTTAAAGTTGGCGTTTAGGGTTAGTGGTTAGATGTTAGTGTGAGGGATTAGTTTTAGGCTTAGGTGTTAGGGTATTAAGGTTGGAGATAGTGCTCAGGTTGGGGGTCCAAAAATCTATTGATCTCAGCCTTGAATACACTCAACGACTG
>JASTWF010000029.1:10013126-10143126 GCA_030390025.1 Squalus acanthias | reverse complement strand
ACACACCCACACACTTACACACTTACTCACACACCCACACATTTACACACACACTCACACTCACACAAATACAGCAACATACACACAAACACACACACGCCCACAAACACACACGTACACAAACACACACACACACCCACAAACACACACTCACGCATGTACAAAAACACACATAGGCAGACACACACTGACAGACCTATGAACACACACACAGATACAAACACACATATATGCACACACACACACACACACACACAAATACACACATATACACATAGCATAGATGCAGTTAAAGGGAAGCTAGATAAGCACATGAGGGAGAATGGAACAGAAGGATATGTTGATGGGGTGCGATGTAATAGGGTGGGAGGAGGCTCGTGCGGAGCATAAACACCGGCATGGACCAGTTGGGATGAATGGCCTGTTTCTATGCCGTAAATTCGATGTAATTCTCAATAATAATTCTGGCTTATGCACCGTAAATCTTCTACTCATCATGTCCCAACCTAACCTGACATCTTGCGTACTTGCCCTCGCTGCATCAAAAGCTTTGGCCCAAATTGTCCCTCCCCATCCATCCCGCTGGTCTGTGTCACTGCGCGTATCTCCGATCTCTTTGCCTGATAATGGCACTGAGCTCTCGGGGCTGCAGAACGTTCCCGTTCAATTCCCGTTAAACCTGCTTCCACTCTTGCAGCTGTTTCCCTCAGTAAGTTCGAGCATCTCAAAATACTGGACGTTCCGGACCATGAGTTTTCTCACATGGAGCAAACCGAATCTCTCGGTAAGTCGGTTAGCCTCTGCACGGTTCCGGTCATGCGACAAGTGAGCTGACGGACCCGAATCGGCAGAAATAATGGAGGTGATTTTAATCTTACTCGCCAGGTGGGATAAATGTGAAGATATCCAATTTGGTAAAAAAAAAACAGAAAGGCAGAGTATTTCCTAAATGGTGAAAGATTGGGGAATGCAGATGCTCAAAGCGACCTGGGTGTCCTTGTACATGAGTCACTGAAAGTGAATGTGTAGGTGCAGCAAGCCATTAGGAAGGCAAATGGTATGCTGTCCTTCATTACAAGAGGATTTGAGTACAGGAGTAAAGAAGTCTTACTCCAATTATATAGGGCATTGGTGACACCACACATGGAGTATTGTGTACAATTTTGGTCTCCTTACCAAAGGAAGGATATACTTGCCATAGAGGGAATGCAACAAAGGTTCACGAGATTGATTCCTGGGATGGCGGGACTGTCTTATGAGAAGAGATTGAGTAAACTAGGCCTGTATTCTCTTGAATTCAGAAGAATGAGAGGGGATCTCATTGAAGCATACAAAATTATTACAGGGCTTGATAGGGTGGATGCTGGGAGAATGTTTCCCTTGGCTGGGGAGTCCAGAACCAGGGGCCACAGCCTCAGGATAAAGGGTCGGCCATTCAGGACTGAGATGAGAAGAAATTTCTTCACACAGAGGGTGGTGAATCTTTGGAATTCTCTACCCCAGAGGGCTGTGGAGGCTCAGTCATTGGGTATATTCAAAACAGAAGTCGATAGATTCCTGACTTGTAAGGGCATCAAGGGATATGGCGATAGGGCTGATGAATGGAGTTGAGGTAGAAGAATGACCTACTCCTGCTCTTATTCCTTATGTTCTTATGTTCTTATCCAGGGGATCGGGTGGAATTCGGTTTGAACTCCCCGCCCGACATTACTCTCCACTGATTCCAATGCAGAGTGAAATAGGGCAGGGTGTAAAACTAACACATGGGTTAGGTTGGAAACTGCCCCCAGTACTTCATTGAGCGAGTGGTCAATCTACGGAACATGCTCCCTCGGGAGACGGTGGATGCAGTTTGTATTGATTCATTCAAATACAAATGAGATATATTTCTTTCAGAAAATAGCATTTTGGGATACAGAAAAGGAAGGAAGAAAGAATGATTTGCATTTCTATAGCGCCTTTCACGACCTCAGGATGTCCCAAAGCGCTTTACAGCCAATGAAGTACTTTCAAAGTGTGGTCACTGTTGTAATGTGGGAAACGCGGCAGCCAATATAGAAACATAGAAACATAGAAGATAGGAGCAGGAGTAGGCCATTCGGGCCCTCGAGCCTGCTTCGCCATTCGATGAGATCATGGCTGATCATCCAAACTCCGTACCCTGTCCCTGCCTTCTCCCCATATCCCTTGATCCCTTTAGCTTTAAGAAATATATCTAACTCATTCTTTAATATATTTAATGACTTGGCCTCAACTACCTTCTGTGGTAGAGAATTCCACAGGTTCCCCACTCTCTGGGTGAAGAAAGTCTTCCTCATTTCTGTCCTAAATGGCTTACCCCTTATCCTTAGATTATGACCCCTGGTTCTGGACCTACCGACGATCGGGAACATTCTTCCTGCATCTAGTTTTTCCAGACCTGTCAGAATTTTATATGTTTCGAAGAGATCCCCTCTCATTCTTCTATACTCCAGCGAGTATAAGCCCAATCGACCAAATCTCTCCTCATATGTCATTCCTGCCATCCCAGGTATCAGCCTTGTAAATGCGCACAGCAAGCTCCCGCACACAGCAATGTGATAATGACCATATAATCTGTTGTTTTTTAATCATGTTGATTGAGGTATAGATTTTGGCCCCAGGATACCGGGGGAGAACTCCTCCTGCTCTTCTTCGAAATAGCGCCACGCGATCTTTTACATCCGCCTGGGAGAGCAGACGGGGCCTCGGTTTAATGTCTCATCCGAAAGCATCTCGTGGGGGAATCTAGAACTAGGGGGCATAATTTCAGAATAAGGGGGCACCCTTTTAATTCGGAAATTAGGAGGAATTTCTTCTCTCAGAGGGTCGTGAATCTTTGGAATTCTCTTCCCCAGAGAGCTGTGGAGGCTGGGTCAGTGAATATATTTAAGGTGGAGAGAGTCAGATTTTTGAATGATAAGGGAGTCAAGGGTTATGGGGAGTGGGCAGGGAAGTGGAGTTGAGGCCATGATCAGATCAGCCATGATCTTATTGAATGGCGGAGCAGGCTCGAGGGGCCGAATGACCTACTCCTGCTCCTACATCTTATGTTCTTATGATTTGAGACGTGTAATGTGATGAGTGTAGCGTGACTTTGGACCTATGGTTACCAACGCTCTCCACCATTGGGGGTTCTCCTCGCCTCACATCTGTAGTAGACCAATCGATGGCGATCGATTGCCATGATTATTTCTTTTTTAATTCTTTCATGGGATGTGGGCGTCGTTGACAAGGACAACACTTCTTGCTCATCCCTCATTGCCCATGAGAAGGCGGAGGTGAGCCAACAACTCCATTCTCAATGTATCGTGCGACCACTGGGATGGTAGAAGGGGAACTAGACGGGCGTTGGATTAAAAACAGAAAATGTCGGAAATACTCGGCAGGTCCGCAGCATCTGTGGAGAGAGAAACAGAATTAATGGGGGCGATTTTGCCAATGGGGAGCTTTTGGAGGCGGGACTCCCACTTGTCGGGTTTTAGTCCCGCGTCCATCAACTTCTGGCCAACCCACGCTATTTTCCCTTGATTGACCTTGTTTAGCCCGCCCAGCGGGCTTAGCAGGCCAATTAAGGGGAAGCCGGTTACAGAGAACGTCAGTGTGTGACGTTTCGTCTGTCAAAAATTTTTGACAGATCATTTGTCATCGTTTGACAGCCCTGTGAAGCTGTCAAACACTGACATTCTCTGTAGTTTGATGAGTTCTTGAATTCAAGACCTCATGAAACCTCTTTCTTTTGTAGAAATTAGATGGTTGTTGCATTGGAGAATGCAACGGCCATCTGTCATCTCTGCCGATGAGATGTGAGACTCTCCGCATACCCATCAATTGAAGCCTGCAGGAAGAAACAAAGGTAAGTAAACTTTTTCTATCACTTTTCACTCCCCTCACATACTCACCTCTCCACACTTGCACCCATCACTTACATTCACAGCGCATTTTTGGACCCCACCGACCCCCGCAGACCCACTACTCACCTCGGTGACCCTGGCGGGTTTCGGAGCCTTCAGGAAGCCCGCACTTGTGAGGGCAAAAAGGGGATAATCCTATTTGCTGCCTGTTAACCACCTATTAACAGGCAGTTAAATGGCTGTAATCCCTTCCCGCCTCCAAGGAGATGGGTCCCGCGCGGGTCGGCTACCCGCCTCCTGACAAGATGGCACAGAGGCGGGTTGGGGGCAGGATGGGCACCCGCCCCCAGATTCTGCCATTTTCCCGGCAGTCCCGCCTCCATACCCGCCTCCCCAGGGCTGGCAAGATGGCGCCCAATGTTTCAGTTCAAGGACCCTATGATCAAATCTCATGACAAAAGGTGATCGACTGGAAACGTTGAATCTGATTCTCTCTGCACGGATGCTGCCCGACCTGCTGAGTGTTTCCAGCATTTTTTTGTTTTTATTTCTGATTTCCAGCATCCGCAGTATTTTGCTCCTTATTTAATTAGGCCTGTTTCTTTTTCTCGTTTGTTGGCTCCCTGGTTCGAGGGAGAAGGACCTCACATCATGAAACAGGTGGGGGAAAAACCAAGGCAGGAGCAGAAACAATCAAAAATCTAATCCGTGTTGGAACCAATGGTTCAGATACAATTACAAGTGAGGACTTGCAGAGATCCAGAGCAAATAGCCTTTGCCCGAACGTGACTCCAATGTCTTTGCGGAGAGAGTGTAAATAGAGAAGTGAGGGAGGATTTCAACTAATAAGAACATAAGACGTAGGAGCAGGAGTCGGCCACTTGGCCCCTCGAGCCTGCTCCGCCATTCAATAAGATCATGGCTGATCTCATCTTGGCCTCAACTCCACTTGCCTGCCCGCTCCACATAGGTCTTGACTCCCTTATCGTTCAAAAATCTGTCTATCTCCACCTTAAATATATTCAATGACCCAGCCTCCACAGCTCTCTGAGGAAGAGAATTCCAAAGATTCACGACCCTCTGAGAGAAGAAATTCCTCCTCATTTCCGATTGAAAAGGGTGCCCCCTTATTCTGAAATTATGCCCCCTAGTTCCAGATTCCCCACGAGGGGAAACATCCTCTCTGCATCTACCCTGTCAAGCCCCTTCAGAATCTTAATATATGGAATGTCGTAAGTTTTGAGGGACTGGTAGCATAGTGGTAATGTTATCTGGGCTAGTTAATCCAAAGGCCTGGACCACTAATCCAGAGACTGTGAATTCAGATCCCACCACGGCAGCTGGGGAATTTAAATGTAGTTAATTAAATAAATTAGGAATTAAAAAGCTAGTATCAGCAATGGTGGCGATGAATACTACCGGATTGTTGTGAAAACCCAACTGGTTCACTAATGTCTTTTAGGGGGGGAAGGAAATCTATCATCCTTACCTGGTCTGGCCTACATGTGACTCCAGACCCACAGCAATGTGGTTGACTCTTAGCTGCCCTCTCAGTTGTACCAAACTGCTGCAACAAAGTCCGCACTGTGGGAGTACCTTCACTGCAGCGATTCAAGAAGGCGGCTCACCACCACCTTCTCAAGGGCAATTAGGGATGGGCAATAAATACTGGCCTTGCTGACATCCCATGAATAAATACGTGGGATTCGAACCCAAGCCTCCAGAGGAGACTGTGACCTGAACGCAGCGGCCATCCTGACAGTTGGGTTGGGAAAAGCCGAAGAGGGAGAGAAGGGTTAATAACATTGTCCAATAGAAGCAGAGGGTTTAGCTGCAACGAAATGGGAAAGAAAGTCATTGAGATAGCAAGCGATGAAACAATGGCGTGGGATGCCTTTAAGTTAACTAGGAAAAATGAATATTAGCTTTCATTATTTGGTCCAATTTCGAATCTTCTTCTTTCCTCAGCTATTGCTCTTGTAAAGCTGGAAGAGTTACATCTTCATCGCAGCGCAGGATCCATCGCTGTGGCTCCTGCACTAACTCAACAGTTACAGGACAGGTGGCACCTGAAGGTCCTCACCATCAACAAGGGTTTGGATGATAAGAGTTTGGTAAAGCTCGGTGAGTCATTCTTTCAAAGTGTAGAAATGGACCGAACTAGAGGTACAATGACTGCTGGCATTTATATAGCGCCTTTAACGTACCCGAGGCACTTCACAGGAAAGTTATCAAACAAAATTTGACACCAAGCCATGAAAGGAGATATTAGGACAGGTGATGGGTCAAAGAGGTAGGTTTAAAAGGAGCGTCTTAAAGGAGGAGAGAGAGAGCCGGAGAGGTTTAGGGAGGGAATTCCAGAGCTTGGGGCCCCCTTCCTCCCTCCGATCAAATCCAGACCCCCTCCCTCCCTCCGATCAACTCCAGACCCCCTCCCTCCCTCCAATCAACTCCAGACCCCCTCCCTCCCTCCGATCAACTCCACACCCACTCCCTTCCTCCGATCAACTCCAGACCCCCTCCCTCTCTCCGATCACCTACACACCCCCTCCCTCCCTCCGATCAACTCCAGACCCCCTCCCTCCCTCCGATCAACTCCACACCCCCTCCCTCCCTCCGATCACCTCCAGACCCTCCCTCCATCCCATCACCTCCAGACTCTGGCCCCATCCCATCACCTCAAGACCCCCTCCATCCCTTCCATCAACTGCAGACCCCCTCCCTCCCTCCCATCACCTCCAGGCCCTATCCCTCCCTCCGATCACCTCCTGACCTCCTCCCTCCCTCCGATCACCTCTCGAACCCCTCCCTCCCTCCGATCACCTCCACACCCGCTCCATCCCTCCCATGACATTCAGACCCTCCCTCCACCCCATCACCTCCAGAACTTCTCCATCCCTCCCATCACCTCCATACCCCCTCCCTCACTCCGATCGACTTCCGGATCCCTCCCTCCCTCCGATCACCTCCTGACCTCCTCCATCCCTCCCATCACCTCCAGACCCCCTCCGTGGCCCCGATCACCTCCAGACCCCCTCCCTGGCTCCGATTTACTCCTGACCTCCTCCCTCACTCCGATTACCTCCTGAACTCCTCCCTCACTCCCATCACCTCCTGACCTCCTCCCTCCCTCCGATTACCTCTAGACCCCCTCCTCCCTCCGATTACCTCTTGACCTCCTCCATCCCTCCCATCACCTCCTGACCTCCTCCCTCCCTCCCATCACCTCCTGACCTCCTCCCTCCCTCCGATTACCTCCAGAGCCCCTCCCTCCCTCCGATCACCTCCAGACCCCCTCCTTCCCTCCAATCACCTCCTGACCTCCTCCCTCCCTCCCATCACCTCCTGATCTCCTCCCTCCCTCCCATCACCTCCAGACCCCCACCCTCCCTCCGATCACCTCCTGTCCTCCTCCCTCCCTCCGATAACGTCCAGACCCTCCCTCCCTCCCATCACCTCCACACGCGTCCATCCCTCCCATCACCTACAGACCCTCCCTCCATTCCATCACCTCCAGACCCCCTCCATCCCTCCCATCACCTCCAGACCACCTCCCTCGCACCGATCAACTCCAGACCCCCTCCCTCGCTCCGATCAACTCCAGACCCCCTCCCTCGCTCCGATCAACTCCAGACCCCCTCCCTCGCTCCGATCAACTCCAGACCCCCTCCCTCGCTCCGATCAACTCCAGACACGCTCCCTCGCTCCTATCAACTCCAGACCCCCTCCCTCGCTCCTATCAACTCCAGCCCCCTCCCTCACTCCGATCACCTCCAGACCCCCTCCCTCCCTCCCATCACCTCCAGACCCCCTCCCTCCCTCCCTCTGAACACCTCCAGACCCCCTCCCTCCCTCCCATCAACTCCAGACCTCCTCCCTCCCACCGATCACCTCAAGACCCTCTCCCTCCGATCACCTCCAGACCCCCCTCCTTCCCACCGATCACCTCCAGACTCCCTCACCCCCTCCCATCACCTCCAGAGCCCCTCCCTCCCTCCAATCAGCTCCAGTCACCCTCCCTCCTCCAATCACCTGCTGCCCCCTCCCTCCTTCCAATCACCTCCAGACCCCCTCCCTTCTTCCAATCACCTCCAGACCCTCTCCCTCCTCCGATCTCCATCAGACACTCCCTCCCTCCGATCACCTTCAGACCCTCCCTCCCTCCGATCACCTTCAGACCCTCCCTCCCTCCGATAACCTCCAGACACTCTTCCTCCCTCCGATCACCTTCAGACCCTCCCTCCCTCCGATCACCTCCAGATCCCCTCCCTCCCTCCAATCACCTTCAGACCCTCCCTCCCTCCGATCTCCTCTAGACCCCCTCCCTCCCTCCCATCACCTCAAGACACCCTCACTTCCTCCCATCACCTCCAGACTCTCTCCCTTCCTCCCATCACCTCCAGACTCCCTCCCTCCCTCCCATCACCTCCAGACTCACTCCCTCCCTCCCATCACCTCCAGACTCACTCCCTCCCTCCCATCACCTCCAGACTCACTCCCTCCCTGCCATCCACTCCAGACTCCCTCCCTCCCATCACCTCCAGACCCTGCCTCCATCCCATCACCTCCAGACCCCCTCCAACCCTCCCATCAACTCCAGACCCGCTGAGTATCTCCAGCATTTTCTGTTTTTATTTCAGATTTCCAACATCTGTTTCCCCCCCCGCCTCACTGAACCTGAATAAGATCATGACTGACATTCTACCTCAACTGCACTTTTCCGTGCGATCCCCATATCCCTTGATTTTCTTAAAGTCCAAAAGCCCCGTACAATTGCAACAAGACTTCTTTACTCTTGTACTCCAAACCCCTTGCAATAAAGGCTAACATGCCAAACACCTTCCTAACTGCTTGCTGTACATGCACGTTAACTTTCTGTATTCCGTAAAAAAGGAAACCCAAATCCTTGAATATTCTCAATGACTGGGCATCCACTGCCCTCTGAGGTTGAGAATTCCAAAGGTTCACAAACCTCTGAGTGAAGAAATGTCATCTCATCTCAGTCTCAAATGGACGGCCCCTTATCCTGAGACTCTATCCCCTAGTTCTAGACTACCAGCCAGGGGAAACAGCCTCTCAGCGTCTACCCTTTCAAGCCCTCCAAGAAAATTGTACCTTTCAATGAGAACACCTCTCGTTCTTCTGAACTCGAGAGAATAAGTCCCAATCCACTCAATCTCTCCTCAAAGTACAACCCCATCATCATAGGAATCAATCAGGTTTGATTCCCAGTCAGGGAATTCAGTTTTGACAAAGACAATTGAAGTCTGTGAGACTCTTCATAATTGTTTTAATTAACCCAGAAAAAATTGTGTTGCACACTGAAGGAAATGCAAACATGTTTGCCGGGTGACAGTCAAACTTTAATAACTTTTTTTATAGAATCATAGATTTACCGCAGAAGCCGACTGGTCAGCACAGCGTTTCCGTAGTGTAGTGGTTATCACGTTCGCCGAACACGCGAAAAGTCCCCGGTTCGAAACCGGGCGGGAGCATTTTGTAAATCATGTTCAATTAAATTGTTGAAAAATGGAAAAATTCGCATTTCTTATTCAAAGTCCTGTTACATTTGTGTTTCTCTGTTCAGTTCTGCACACACTCCCGTTTCCAGCCCGGACCGTGCAGAAAGCCTCTCTCAAAGCTGCACATTCCGGCTGCTTTCAGTTGAATTGTGAAAGATTATTCAAGGATCCTGCAGCTTTGCCTCGGTTCACAACAGCAGATCTAAGCCGCGTTTCTGCAAACTACGAACCAAGTTCTCCAGAATTCCAAGGTGTGTAAGGAACTCAACCATTAAAATCCCAATTAGTCCCAGTCCGCTGCTCTTCCCCCATAGCACTTCCGACACTCCTGCCAGTGGAAACTGTTGCCCCCATAATTTTGATCAGCTCTATTAAATCCCCCCTGAAAAATGATTAATGGAGTTCAACGCGGGCAAGTGTCAGATCATCCACTTGAGGCCTAACAAAGATCGGCCAGTGTATGGTCTGAAAACATCTTGTCAGAGAATACCTTTTTTTCTGTGAAATAGCCGGTCCCGTTAAATTTAACAAAAGTTGCCCCAGTTCCCTGTTCTCACAAGTAATGAACATTTTAAACCATTCTCCTAAAATACAATGTGTAAAATGAGATATGGGTCAACAGCTCAGCACATGCAAAGAGCAAAATAAATGACTGAAGTTTCGACTGTCCCTCAGTAACCAGATTATAATTTATTTCATTGTGCAAAAGAAAGTTATCGTTTAATTAATGGTGATTAAAGCTGTTCTTATTTTATCACATTAGATGCATGTTTTTCATTTAATAAAATTACTTCACATTGATGAATTAAAAACGGTGATATCAAAATTACTTCCCTAACCGGGAATCGAACACGGGTTCTCCCCCGCGATGGCTGGAATAGGTTATTCAATCATTTAAAGGTGCCCTCGAAAAGTTTCACACCGCAAAATTAAAATCACTGCTGCAATGTGTTTCTGTGTTGAAGAAGGGGCTTGAAAATGATAACAAAAACGCCAGGCAGCGCCCGCGGTGAGACATGATTAGAACTTTCACAAGTTGACGCTGCGAAGTAACCGCTGAGCAAAAGCTGACGCCGATTATCGGGCGAGAAACCGCTCAATATAAAGGATGAGCTCACAAACATCAGGCGCAGTGCAGTCTGGTCAACGTCGAGCCCCTCCTTTCTTATTCAGCGACATGAACGGGAGTCAGACGCCACAAACTTTAATTAAAGGCACAAATACGAGTAACACTTCCAAATTTTCACTGTTAAATTTCTATCACTTTATTCCAAATCTGACTGCTTTGAATCTGAAATTCAGCACCATGGGATTTTATGTTACTGCTGAATCTATTTTCTGTGCACGGTAGAAATAACCGGTGCTGCTCAATATGCCAATAGTTGCTCCAGATTCCTGGTGTCATCAGCAATGAACATTTCAACACAGACTCCGACAGTACAATGTGTAAAATGAGTTATGGGTAACAGTTACAGCGTCGACAGCGGGGGAGGAGGAGCCTTTCTTTCTTTCTCTCTCCCACAGAGCGGTCGGCAGCGGGGAAGGAGGGGCGGACCTGGTTGGAGCGGCAGAGGCCTGAGGTGAGTCATTAAAGGGAGGCCCGAGGCTCAGGTAGGCCTCAGACCAGCGTCGACAGCGGGGGAGGAGGAGCCTTTCTTTCTTTCTCTCTCCCACAGAGCGGTCGGCAGCGGGGAAGGAGGGGCGGACCTGGTTGGAGCGGCAGAGGCCTGAGGTGAGTCATTAAACTCACCTACGTGGCATTTTTCCCCAGCGGGGAAAGAGCTTTGCGGGCTTTTTCAAAGGCAGGGGGCGGGGCCAATTCATTGGTACCCGTATATAGGTGGAGCGGTTGCTAAACCCGAGACACTACACTAGTAGTGACTCCCACCCTCCCACCTCCTCTAACCTTTAGGGGTAGAGGGAATTTAAAAGGTAGGTTCGATTTTATATTTTGTTTTCAGGGACTTAACTCCTGGACCTAAGATAAATAAGTTTAAATTTTAGTAATAAAGTAACATAAGGGTTAAGTCATGACAGGAAGTCTCGGACCCGTTTCATGCTCCTCCTGTGCCATGTGGGAAACCAGGGACACTTCCAGTGTCCCTGACAACTACGTGTGCGGGAAGTGTGTCCAGCTGCAGCTCCTGACAGCCCGCATGGCGGTGCTGGAGCTGCGGGTGGACTCACTCTGGAGCATGCACGATGCCGAGAACTCGGTGAATCGCTCATTTAGTGAGTTGTCCACACCGCAGGTAAAGGCTAGGACAGACAGTGAATGGGTGACCAAGAAGCAGGGCAATATCAGGAAGGTAGTGCAGGAGTCCCCTGTGGTCATCTCCCTCCAAAACAGGTATGCCGCTTTGGATACTGTTGGGGGAGATGGCCTACCAGGGGAAGGCACTAGCAGCCAGGTTCATGGCACCATGGCTGGCTCTGCTGCACAGCAGGGCGGGAAAAAGAGTGGTAGGGCTATAGTGATAGGGGACTCAATTGTAAGGGGAATAGACAGGAGTTTCTGTGGCCGCAACCGAGATTCCAGGATGGTATGTTGCCTCCCTGGTGCAAGGGTCAAGGATGTCTCGGAGCGGCTGCAGAACATTCTGAAGAGGGAGAGTGAACAGCCAGCTGTCGTGGTGCATGTAGGTACCAACGATATAGGTAAAAAGCGGGAAGAGGTCCTACAAGCAGAATTTAGGGAGCTAGGTGCTAAATTAAAAAGTAGGACCTCTAAGGTAGTAATCTCTGAATTGCTACCAGGGCCACGTGCTAATCAGAATAGAGAGAACAGGATAGTGAGATTGAATACGTGGCTTGAGCAGTGGTGCAGGAGGGAGGGATTCAAATTCCTGAGGCATTGGAACCAGTTCTGGGGGAAGTGGGACCTGTACAAAAGGGACGGTCTGCACTTGGGCAGGACTGGAACCGATGTCCTCGGGGTAATATTTGCTAAAGCAGTTCGGGAGGATTTAAACTAATATGGCAGGGGAATGGGAACCTATGTAGCGAAACAGGGGGAAGTAATATGCAGTCAGAAACAAATGTTAGAAGGGTGAGAAACAATAGGGGAAGGCCGAGTAAACAAAGGCAAGAAACACAAAGGGCCATACTAAATCATAAGTCTAAAAGGACAAAGGATGTTGATAAAACAAGCCTAAAGGCTCTGTGTCTTAATGCAAGGAGTATCCGTAATAAGGTGGATGAATTGACTGTGCAAATAGATGTTAACGGATACGATGTGATTGGGATTACAGAGACGTGGCTCCAGAACAATCAAGGCTGGGAACTGAACATCCAGGGGTATTCAACATTCAGAAAGGATAGAATAAAAGGAAAAGGGGTTTGGGGTAGCATTGCTGGTTAAAGAGGAGATTAATGCAATAGCTAGGAAGGACATCAGCTTGGAGGATGTGGAATCAATATGGGTTGAGCTGCAGAACACCAAAGGGCAGAAAACGTTAGTGGGAGTTGTGTACAGACCTCCAAACAGCAGTAGTGAGGTGGGGGAGGGTATGAAACAGGAAATCAGAGGTGCGTGCAAAAAAGGCATGGCAGTTATCATGGGTGACTTTAATATGCATATAGATTGGGCTACTCAAACTGGAAGTAATACGGTGGAGGAGGATTTCCTGGAGTGTTTAAGGGATGGTTTCCTAAACCAATATGTTGAGGAACCAACTCGAGGGGAGGCCATCCTGGACTGGGTGTTGTGTAATGAGGAGGGACTAATCAGCAATCTTGTGGTACGAGGCCCCCTGGGGAAGAGTGACCATAGTATGGTGGAGTTCTACATTAGGATGGAGAAGGAAACAGTTAAGTCAGAGACCATGGTCCAGAACTTAAATAAGGGCAACTTTGAGGGTATGAGGCGTGAATTGGCGAGGTTAAATTGGCAAGCGATATTTAAGGGGCTATCAGTGGAAGGGCAATGGCAGACATTTAGAGATCGCATGGATGAACTACAACAATTGTACATCCCGGTCTGGCATAAAAATAAAAAAGGGAAGGTGGCTCAACCATGGCTAACAAGGGAAATCAGGGATAGTATTAAAACCAAGGAAGTTGCATACAAATTGGCCAGAAGTAGCAGCAAACCCGGGGACTGGGAGAACTTCAAAACTCAGCAGAGGAGGACGAAGGGTTTGATTAGGGCAGGGAAAATAAAATATGAAAGGAAGCTTGCAGAGAACATTAAAATGGACTGCAAAAGCTTCTATAAATATGTAAAAAGAAAGAGGTTAGTAAAAACAAACGTAGGTCCCCTGCAGTCGGAAACAGGGGAAGTCGTATTGGGGAACAAGGAAATGGCAGATCAATTGAACATGTACTTTGGTTCGGTGTTTACTGTGGAGGACACACACAACCTGCCGGAAATAAAAGGGGTCAGAGGATCTGGTAAGAGGGAGGAGCTGAGGGAAATCCTTATTAGTCGGGAAAAGGTATTGGGGAAATTGATGGGACTGAAGGCTGAAAAATCCCCGGGGCCTGATGGTCTGCATCCCAGAGTACTTAAGGAGGTGGCCTTGGAAATAGTGGATGCATTGACGATCATTTTCCAACATTCCTTAGACTCTGGATCAGTTCCGATGGAGTGGAGGGTGGCCAATGTAACCCCTCTTTTTAAAAAAGGAGGGAGGGAGAAAGCAGGGAATTATAGACCGGTCAACCTGACATCGGTCGTGGGTAAAATGATGGAAGCAATTATTAAAGATGTCATAACAGACCATTTGGAAAGTTGCGACATGATAGGTCCAAGTCAGCATGGATTTGTGAAAGGGAAATCATGCTTGACAAATCTTCTGGAATTTTTTGAGGATGTTTCCAATAGGGTGGACAGGGGGGAACCAGTAGATGTGGTGTATTTGGACTTTCAGAAGGCCTTCGACAAGGTCCCACACAAGAGATTGGTGAGCAAAGTTAAAGCACATGGGATTGGGGGTAATGTGTTGACGTGGATTGAGAACTGGTTGGCACACAGGAAACAAAGAGTAGGAGTAAATGGGTACTTTTCAGAATGGCAGGCAGTGACCAGCGGGGTACCGCAGGGTTCGGTGCTGGGACCCCAGCTGTTTACATTATATATTAATGATTTGGACGAAGGGATTAAATGTAATATCTCCAAATTTGCGGATGACACTAAATTGGGAGGCAGTGTGAACAATGAGGAGGATGCTAGGTGGCTACAGAGTGACTTGGACAGGTTGGGTGAATGGGCAAATGTATGGCAGATGAAGTACAATGTGGATAAATGTGAGGTTATCCACTTTGGTGGTAAAAATAGAGAGGCGGACTATTACCTGAATGGTGGCAGATTAGGGAAAGGGGATGTGCAACGAGACCTGGGCGTCATGGTACATCAGTCACTGAAGGTGGGAATGCAAGTGCAGCAGGCAGTCAAGAAAGCAAACGGAATGATGGCCTTCATAGCAAGGGGATTTGAGTACAGGAGTAGGGAGGTGATGCTACAGTTGTACAGGGCCTTGGTGAGGCCACACCTGGAGTATTGTGCGCAGTTTTGGTCTCCTAACTTAAGGAAGGACATTCTTGCTATTGAGGGAGTGCAGCGAAGGTTCACTAGATTGATTCCTGGGATGGCCGGACTGACATATCAAGAAAGATTGGGTCAACTGAACTTGTATCCTCTGGAGTTCAGAAGAATGAGGGGGGATCTTATAGAGACATTTAAAATCCTGACTGGTTTAGACAAATTAGATGCGGGCAGAATGTTCCCAATGGTAGGGAAAACTAGAACCAGGGGTCACAGTCTAAGGATTAAGGGGAAGCCATTTAGGACTGAGCTGAGGAGGAACTTCTTCACCCAGAGAGTGGTGAATCTATGGAATTCTCTTCCACAGAAGGTTGTTGAGGCCAGTTCGCTAAATATATTCAAAAGGGAGTTAGATATAACACTCACAACTAAGAGGATCAAGGGGTATGGCGAGAAAGCAGGAATGGGGTACTGAGGTAGCATGTTCAGCCATGAACGCATTGAATGGCGGTGCAGGCTCGAAGGACCGAATGGTCTACTCCTGTACCTATTTTCTATGTTTCTATGTTTCTACATGCAAAGCCCAAATACAATGATTGAAGTATCGACTCTCGCTCAGTTATCATTTCTTTCATTGTGCAAAAAAAGATTATCGGTTAATTAATGATGCTTTTCCGTGAAAGCAACATAAAAGTTGAACAAAAAGCACTCGCCCAACGTGGGGCTCGAACCCACGACCCTGAGATAAAGAATCGCAGATTTTACCGACTCGGGTTTAACTTGTGCAGCAAACCACGAACCACGTTCTCCTAAATGCCAGGATGTGTAAGAAAATCAAGCACGAAAAGCCCTTTCATTAACCTCAGGGATTCAGGCAATTTTTGATCGCAAAGCGCTTTCAGTCCTTGTCAATATCTCTTGTCTATTTCCCTATGTTTCCCGATTCTGACTGTCTCTCTGGCTCTGTTTATTCTTTGTGTGGCCACCAGCGGGTTGATTTTTAACGAATACCTGTGCTTGTGTCTTGATCCCCTCATTTGTTCAAAGTCATAGGCAGAAACAAACACCGGTATTCGTTCAAAATCAACCCGCAGGTGGCCACACACAGAAGAAAGAGAGCCAGAGAGACAGACCGAATCGGTAAACTCGGGAAATAGACAAGAGATATGAACAAGGACTAAAGCACTTTGCGATCAGAAGGTTGTCCGAACCCCTGTGGTTAATGAAAGGGATTGTGATGCTCGAGTTCCTTACACACCTTGGGCTTCTGGAGAACTTGGTTCGCAGTTTTTAGAAACGCGGCTCAGATGTGCTGTTGTGACTGGGCCGGGGCCACCAGTCGCGTGGCTGCAATCAGCGACAATGATGTGCTACTTCAGCAGGCCCGGCTTGCTCAGTCGGTAGAGCATGAGACTCTTAATCTCATGGTCGTGGGTTCGAGCCCCACGTTGGGCGAAAGCGTTTTGTTCAACTTTTATTTTGCTTTCAAAGCGTCATTGGTAACCCATGACCTTGTTTGCCACAATGAAAGCAATGCTAACTGCAGATGTTGGAAATCTGAAATAAAAACAGAAAATGCTGCAGATACTCAGCAGGTCAGGCAGCTTCTGTGAAGAGAGAAACAAAGTTAACGTTTCAGGTCGATGACCTTTCGTCAGAATTGGAAAAAAGAGGCAATGGAACAGATTTTTCAGCAAGTTTCCGGGCTGGGAAAGCGGGGAGTGGATGAAAGAACAAAAGGGAAGATCTGTGATAGGATAGAAGGCAGAAGAGGTTAAGAGACATTGAGAGATATTCAAGGCAAAAGGAGATGGTAATGGGACAGGTTAAGAAACAATGGATGGCTTTAGATGAAGTGTAAATTGCGCTGGCAGAATGAAAGACAGCTGCCATGTGGGAGAGAAGAAAAGAAGTCACAAACAAAAGGTGTGGATAAAAATATATATATATGATAGAGGCCGTGTTCATGATCTGAAATTGTTGAACTCTATGTGGAGACCAGAAGGCTGTAAAGTGCCTAATCGAAAGATGAGGTGCTATTCCTCGAACTTAAGCCGAGCTTCAGTGGAACAATGCAAGAGGCCGAGGACAGTGAGGTCTGAGTGGGAGTGGAGCGGAGAATTAAAGTGACAGACAACCGGAAGCTCGTGGTCCCCCTTATGGACGGAACGGCGGTGTTGCACAAAGCAGCCATCCAATCTGGGTTTGGTCTGCCCAATGTAGAGGAGACCACATCGTGAGCAGCGAATAAAGTATACCAAATTGCAAGTATACAAGTAAATCGCTGTTTCACCTGGAAGTGGTGTTTGAGGCACTGGACATTGGGAAGGCGGTAGGTATAAGGGCATGTGTTGAATCTCCTGCGCTTGCACAGGAAGGTGCTGGGCGAAGGGGAAGGGTTGTTGGGGGTGATAGAGGAGTGGACCAGGGTGTCACGGAGGGAGCTGTCCCTTCAGAATGCTGAAAGGGGAGGTGGGGGGAAGATGTGTTTGGTGGTGGGATCACGCAGGAGGTGGCGGAAATAGTGGAGGATGATCCATTCAATGTGAAGCGTGGTGGGGTGAAAGGTGATGACAATGTAAACTCTATCATGGTTCCAGGAGGGAGGGGCAGGGGTGAGGGCAGAAGTGCGGCAGATAGAACGGACACTGCAAGGGCCATGTCAAACACAGTAAAGTGGAATCCTCGGTTGAGGAAAAAGGAAGACATGTCGGAAGCACTGGTATGGAAGGTGGCATCGTCAGAGCAGGTGCGGCAGAGGCGGAGAAACTGGGAGATTGGAATCGAGACCTTACAAGAGGCGGGGTGGGAGGAAATGTAGTCCAGGTAGCTGTGAGAGTCAGAGGGCTTTTTGTGAATGTCTGTGAATAACCTACCCCCAGAGATGGAGACGGAAAAGTCGAGGAAGGGAAGGAAAGAGTCGGAGATGGACCATGTGAAGTTGAGGGAAGGGTGGAAATTGGAAGCAAAGTGAATGAAATTATCCAGTTCAGGGCGAGAGCAGGAAATGGCACCAATACAGTCAACAATGTATCGGAAAAAGAGGTGAGGGAGGGGACCTGAGTAGGACTGGAACAAAGAGTGTTCCACATATCCTACGAAAAGGCAGGCATAGCTAGGACGCATGCAGGTTCCCATAGCAACACCTTTGATTTGGAGGAAGTGAGTGGAGTCAAAGGAGAATTTTTCAAAGTGAGAACAAGTTCAGCCAGGCGGAGGAGGGTGGTGGTGGATGGGAAATTGTTGAGCCTCTGTTCAAGGAAGAAGCAGAGCGCCCTCAGGCCATCCTTGTGGGGGATGGAGGTGTAGAGGGATTGGACGTCCATAGTGAAAAGGAGGCATTTGGGGCCAGGAAACTGGTGTTAAAGTGGCGGAGGGCGTCGGAAGAGTTGCGGATGTAGGTGGGAAGAGACTGGACAAGGGGAGATAAAAAAGAGTCGAGAAAGGAAGAGATAAGTTCCGTGGGGCATAAACAGTCTGAAACGATGTGTCTACCAGTGCAATCCTGTTTGTGGATCTTGGGAAGGAGGTAGAGGCGGGCTGTGTGGGGTTGGGGAACTATGACGTCGGCGGAAATGGGGGGATGATCTCCAGAGGAGATAAGAACATAAGAACATAAGAAATAGGAGCAGGAGTAGGCCATTCGGCACTTCGAGCCTGCTCCGCCATTCAATAAAATCATGGCTGATATTCTGCCTCAATTACATTCAACGGCCCTTTCACCATATCCCTTGATGCCGTTGCTAGTCAGAAATCTATCGACTTCTGTTTTGCATATAACCAATGACTGAGCCTCCACAGCCCTCTGGGGTAGAGAATTCCAAATATTCACCACCGTCTGTGTGAAGAAATTTCATCTCATCTCAGTCCTGAATGGCCTACCCTTTATCCTGAGGGTTCTAGACTCCCCAGCAAAGGGAAACATTCTCGCAGCATCCACCCTATCAAGCCCTGTAATAATTTTGCATGTTTCAGTGAGATCCCCTCTCAATCTTCTGAATTCAAGAGAAGACAGGCCTGGTTTGCACAATCTCTTCTCATACGAAGTCAGTGTCAGTCTTGGAAACGGTGACTTGATGTTCGGCAGTGGGGTCATGTTTCAGGCAGAAGTAGGACGAGTTGTCGGAGAGTTGGCGTTCAGCTTCCGCTAGGTAGATGTCGGTTCGGCAAACAATAACAGCACCACCCTTGTCAGCAGGTTTTGTGCTTTGCATGTTAACTGTTAACTGTTACCCCTATCTCATTTTACACAATATATGGGCTACTCCAGCTCCTAATTCTTTCTTTCTCCTGCCCTTACACAGGAGAGCAAACTCACCCCTGGACATGCATAAGAAGCAAGTTCCAACAAAATGAATCTGCAAACATGATAGTTGCTACACTGCGGAATCGTCTCCACTTTCAGTACCAGGTCAGATGGAAATGTTAAGGGAGCAGGTGAACCGCTGAATCCCACTTTTAAGGGAAGTCCCAAAACGCTTGACACTGGTGTCAAAACAAATGAGTTCCACTTAGTAATTAACAGTAAAGAAGGCCAGAAGTGGGATTCGAACCCACGCCTCCAGAGGAGACCGCGACCTGAAAGCAGCGCCTTAGACCGCTCTTCCATCCTGACTTGTTAATGTCATTTCTGCAGCTCATCACTTCCGCATTTCGAAAGTTTCACTCCTGGTGCTTGTGCAATGCTGCTCAAAGACTCCGTGAACGGGATATCATCTCCCCCGGGGTTTTCCTGAGCCTGAGCTCGGTGTATGGGAAGGTTTAGCCCGGGTCCCTGGTATCTTACAGCACAGGGATGGACAATAACCCGCTGAGCTCTGGAGCTGGGGAAGAGCAAATAATTAATGGGTTTGTTTCCGCGCCTGAATTGCGGCTTTGATCCGCTGGTATTAACCGAGGCCGGGGCTGCGAGATATTGCATTTTGTTCACGTTTAATCAGAGGAATATCCGCAGTCAGGAGCTGAAAAAACGCAAGAAAAAAGATAAGAAATGTCAGCAATTGTGATCAACTCTTTAATATGTTTTCTGGAAGTTTAGTGGTTTAATTGTTTTAATCACCATTCATTAACCGATAGCGTTGTTTTGCAGAATGAAAGAAATGCTCACACTGAGGGACAGTCGAAACTTGAATAATTCAACTTGAATAATTTGCGAAACTTTATTCATTGATGAAGTTTTATACCCGAGCTGAATTTGCACACTATGTATTTTAGGAGTTTGTTTTAAATTGTTGATTGCTTCTGACACAATAAACCTGTTAAATTTAATTCACAGAAAAACATTTCTCGAATGTAATCCTTCCGTCTGGGATCGAGCCCGGGACTTTTCACGTGTGAGCCGAACGTGATACCTCTACTACGGAAACCTCTGCTTAGCTCACTTTCCAGAAAGCACTGTTCAGCGAGAAGGTGCAATACAGAATCGCTCTTTCTGAAATAATTTCCTTTCACTCGCATTTATCTGACCGAACTGCACAAATCAAAAATGTTCCTTTCGAACTCATTAACCTCCCGAATTTCCTTCCCGCCGAATCTTCTGAATCAGATGCCTCTAGTTTTGCCCACTCAATCAATGTCCCTTTGCAATTTTCTGCTCCCATCCACACGACTTACTCTGCCACAAACATAGTGTCGTTAAACTTGGTAATATATGCCTATAGAAGACTTTTGGATGACCTTTTATGTTAGCTTCCATTCTATTCTCATACCCTTTCTTTTCCCCTTATTTTCCTTTTCACTTCTCCTCTTAAGTTTCTATATTCAGATACATTGGGATAGTTGAAGCCCCCATTATCACGAGTCTGTACTTCATAGTCATAGAGTCATAACGTCACAGAAGGAGGCCATTCGGCCTATCGATTCTGTTCCAGCTCTCTGCGGAGTAACCAGTCTGTCCCATACCTCCTCTCTGTCCCCGTCGCTCTGCAAGTTTATTTCCCTCAAGTGCCTATCCAGTCTCCGCTTGAAAACATTGAGTGTCTCCGTTTCCACCACTTCTGTCGGCAGCGAGTTCCAGGTCCTCAGCACTCGCTGCGTAACAACATTTTCCTCACATCCCCCCTGTATCTCTTGCCCAAAACCTTAAATCTGTGTCCCCTAGTCCTTGTACCATCAAGCTGTGCGAACAGCCTTTCCCCATCTAGCCTATCTAAACCCGTCATAATCTTGTACAGCTCTATCAAATTACCCCTCAACCTCCTTTGTCTTAAAATAGTCCTGTGCAGCACCTTGGGAGGTTTTTCTACGTTAAAGGTGATACATAAATACAGTTTGTTATTGTTGTTGTAATGAAAACAAATGCAGCTTCTCCAACCTGTCCTTATAGCTAACATCCCCCATCCCTGGAACCACTCTGGTAAATCTCCTCTGCATCCTCTCAAGGGCCTTCACATCCTTCCTAAAGTGTGGTGACCAGAACTGGACGTAATACTCCAGTTGTGGCCTAACCAGCGCTTTATAAAGGTTCAGCGTAACTTCTCTACTTTTGTACTCAATATTTCTATTTATGAAGCCCAAGATCCCATATGCTTTGCTTACCACTCTCTCAATATGTCCTGCCACCTTCAGGGACCTATGCACATCAACTCCCAGGTCCCTCTGTCCCTGCACACTCTTTAAAACTGTGCCATGAAGTGTATATTGCCTCTCCCTGTTCCTTCTGCCAAAATGCATCACTTCACACTTCCCTGTGTTAAATTCCATCTGCCATTTGTCTGCCCATTCTGCTAGCCTTTCTATTTCCTGTTGCAGTCGATTTGTATCATCCTCACTGTTTGCCACCCCCCCCCCCCCCCGCCCCCAAGTTTTGTTTGATATTTAAGGGGGAACTGGACAAGTCGATAAATAGCGCTCCCCAAGTCCATTCCTGACTGCAAAACGCGCCAATCAATATCCGGTCCGGGGCAGAAGATCGTGGCGGTAGTGTTTAGCGACGCCACAAAATGTCTAGTTAATTTCGTGAGCGGCGCAAAGATCGGCGCGCACGGGCACTAATTACTTTGCGCCCCATTACCGCCCTCTTAAGGCGCTAACGGGAGGCTCAATCCAACTGAATTCCCCCCATCCCCCTTGACTCTATCTTGAAACCGCCGATTAAATTACCCATTAACCTAAATTCCAGGTACTACAACCCTAGTCTGTTTAATAGATCTAGACATCGGCCTGTACTGTAGGGAGGTGGTTGTGGGAGTCTCAGTACCACTGGATTCTGGGCGGGGAAAACGGTCCACAGGTGGTCTGCTGGTCGCCAGGCAGTCACCCACACTTCCCCATTGTTTAGGCGTGGCCGTTTCACTATGAATTGGGATAGATGAGTGAAAGAGTTAACGACATTACTTGCTTGCAACATCTTGTTTCCCGCTTGCAAAAGAGGAAATCGTGCAGCAGACTGAATGACCTGAACTAACCTTTGCCCAATGCCTCAGTGTATAGGGAGCGGGACTTATAACAGCAGCACCGCACTGAGGGGACGAGGCTGCAGCTCGCAGGGCGTTTGTCCCGTTAAGCGTTTCAACGCGGTCGGTAGGATCAGGGACTTAGGATGAGCAAGGTGTGAAAAGCCCATCCCCCACTGCGACTGCTGGCTCTCCTCTGACTGCTCTCGCTGACTAAACTGTACAAGGCAAGTGTACTTTATTTCTTGTCGGGCAGCACTTGAGTTCCACGTTTGGGTAAAACCTCCAGCCCCGCAACCCTCTGAGATCTCTGATCCCCTCTTGCGCAGCCCTGAATTTAACCGCTCCACCATTTGCGGCCATGCCTTCAGCTGCCTCGGCCCTAAGCTCTGGAATTCCCTCCCTAAGCCTCTCCGCCTCTCATGACTTCTTTAAGATGCTCCTTAAACCCTACCTCTTTGACCAAGTTTTGTTCCTCTGCTCTAACATCTCCTTATATGTCTCGGTGTCCAATTTTGGGGCTTTTTTTGATCACGTTCCTGTGAAGTGCCTTGTGGCATTTTATTACATTACAGCCAGTATATAAATACAAGTTGTTGTTAATCAAGGCCTTTTGAACATACCTGATTTTAATCGCTCCAACATTGGCGGCCGTGCCTTCAGCTGCCTAGGCCCCAAGCTCTGGAATTCCCTCCCGAAACCTCTCTAACTGCTCTTTCTTCCTTTAAGACGCTCCTTAAAATCTACCTCTTTATTGTTTTATTCGTTCATGGGATCAGGGCTTCGCTGGCAAGGCCGGCCTTTATTGCCCATCCCGAGTTGCCGTTGAGAAAGTGGTGGTGAGCCGCCTTCTTGAACCGCTGGAGTCTGTGTGGTGAAGATACTCCTGCAGTGCAGTTCGGGAGGGAGCTCCAGGCTTTTGACCCAGCGACGATGAAGGATCGGCGATATACTTCTAATTCAGGATGGTGTGTGACTTGGAGGGGGACTTGGAGGTGGTGGTGTTCCCATGCACCTGCTGCCCTTGTCCTTCTAGGTGGAAGAGGTCGCAGGTGTAGGAGGGGCTGCCGAAGAAGCCTTGGTGAGTTGCTGCAGTGCATCTTGTAGATGGTACACACTGCAGCCACGGTGCGCCGGTGGTGGAGGAAGTGAATGTTTAAGGTGGTGGATAGGATGCCAATCAAACGGGCTGCTTTGTCCTGGATGGTGTCGAGCTTCTTGAGTGTTGTTGGCGCTGCACTCATCCAGGCAGGTAGAGAGTATTCCATCACACTCCTGACTTGTGCCTTGTAGATGGTGGAAAGGCTTTGGGGAGTAAGGAAGTGAGACACTTGCCACAGAATACCCAGCATCTGACCTGCTCTTGTTGCCACAGTATTTATGTGGCTGGTCCAGTTAAGTTTCTGGTCAATGATGACCCCCAGGATGTTGATAGTGGGGGATGCGGCGATGGTAATGCCATTGAATGTCATGGGGAGGTGGTTAGACCTGTCTTAATCTCTCCTTATGTGGTTCGGTGTCAAATTTTGTTTGCTAATCGCTCCTGTGAAGCGCCTTGGGACGTTTTACTATGTTAAAGGCGCTATATAAATGCAGGTTGTTGTTGTTTTTGCAGTTGCATAACTGAGAAGACTGAAACAATACTACCAGTGAGCCGGCGTAGAAATAGGTAGTGATATGACCCAGATTTTCTGTGTGAATGTGCCTTGTACAGTTAAGACAGAATTGAGATGAGGAGGAATTTCATCACTCAGAGGGTTGTGAATCCTTGGAATTCTCTGCCCCAGAGGGCTGTGAATGCTGAGTCGTTGAGTATATTCAAGGCTGAGGTGGATAGATTTTTGGACTCTAGGGGAATCAAGGGATATGGAGATCGGGCGGGAAAGTGGAGTTGAGGTCGAAGATCAGCCCTGATCTTATTGCAGGCTCGAGCGGCCGAATGGCCGACTCCTGCTCTTATTTCTTATGTTCTTAATTAGTCTGCCTGAGGTCTCGGGTCTGCTCCAGGACGTGCACTGAACTCAGCTGGCCTGTAGAAAGAACACTACAAGAGGAGACAGCTGTTGTGTGTGCTGGAAATACTGGTGACCACGCACCCTCCAGTCTCTTTTCCTTAACGGTGAGAGACTGCGGTGGAGCTTAGAGATTTGGGAGTCCATGTACACAAATCACTAAAAGCTAGTGCACAGGATACGGGGATAGGGCGGGAAAGTGGAGTTGAGGTCAATGATCAGCTGTGATCTTATTGAATGGCGGAGCGGGCTCGAAGGGGCAGTATGGCCTACTCCTGCTCCGATTTCTTATGTTCTTAAAAAATAACCAAAAGGGCTAATGAAATGTTAGCTTTTATCTCAAACTGGTTGCAATCCAGAAGTGATAAAAGTGATGCTTCGGTTGTACAGACCCCATTAGGCGTACTGAATCATAGAATCATAGAGTGACACAGCACCGAAGGAGGCCATTCGGCCCATCGTGCCTGTGCTGGTTCTTTGAAAGAGCTCTCCAATCCACTCTCCTGCTCTTTCCCCATAGCCCTGCAAATGAATCCCCTTCAAGTATTTGAACAGTTCACTTACTGTGTTCATTTTTGAGCACCAATCCTCAGAAAAGATACATTGAGCTGGGAAGTGCTAAGAACATAAGAATTAGGAGCAGGTGAAGGCCCTTCGGCCCCTCGAGCCTGCTCCGCCATTCAATAAGATCATGGCTGATCATCGACCTCAATTCCACCTTCCCGCCCGATCCCCATATCCCTTGATTCCACTAGAGTTCAAGAATCTATCGATCTCTGTCTTGAATATACTCAACGACTGAGCCTCCACAGCACTTTGGGGTCGAGAATTCCAAAGATTCACCACCCTCTGAGTGAAGAAATTTCTCCTCATCTCAGTCCTAAATGGCCGACCCCTTATTCTGAGACTGTGACCCCTGGTTCTAGACTCCCCAGCCGCTCCCCATTTCTCTACCCCAGAGGGCTGTGGAGGCTCAGTCGCTGAGTATATTCAAGACAGAGGTCGATAGAGATTTTGGATACAGGGAATCAAGGGATATTGGGATAGTGTGGGAAGGTGGAGATGGGGTAGAAGATCAGCCATGGTCTTATTGAATGGTGGAGCAGATTCGAAGAAAGACAGAAAAGACTTGCATTTATATAGCGCCTTTCACGACCACCGGACGTCTCAAAGCGCTTTGCAGCCAATGAAGTACTTTTGAAGTGGAGTCAATGTTGAAATGTAGGAAACGCGGCAGCTAAATTGCGCACAGCAAGGTTCCAACAAACAGCAATGTGATAATGAGCAGATAATCTGTTTTTGTTATGTTGGTTGAGGGATAAATATGGGCCAGGACACCGGGGAAAACTCCCCTGCTCTTCTTTGTAATAGTGCCATGGGATCTTTTACGTCCACCTGAGCGAGCAGCCGGGGCCTCGGTTTAACGTCTCATCCGAAAGACGGCACCTCCGACAGTGCAGCGCTCCCTCAGTACAGCCCCTCCGACAGTGCAGCACTGGCAGTTCAGGACCAAGCGGCCTACTCCTGTTCCTATTTCTTATGTTCTTATGAAACAGTTAAGTATGCTACTTTCTGATGACACTCCTTTTACCACTTAGGCCTTATTTTACAGGAAATTGTGCAATGGACTGATGGTCAGGACCATAAGATACGGAAAACGCCTCAGCCCAGATGAAGCAAGACACTGGGGTCGATTTTCGTTTCCCTACTGCCTCGTACATTTTGGCAAATGGCAGTAGGCAGATGGAAATGATTTTTTCTTTAATATTTGATATTGCTGGGTCAAAATCCTGAAACTCCCTCCCTAACAGCACTGTGGGAGTACCTTCACCACACGGACTGCAGCGGTTCAAGAAAGCGGCTCACCAGCACCTTCTCAAGGGCAACTAGGGATGGGCAATAAATGCTGGCCTTGTCACCGACACCCACATCAGGTGAAATAATAAAAAAACATCCTCCACAAGGTGCTTTGCTTCAATATAAGATCATATTGATATTATTTATAATCACATTGGTTATATTCAATATTGATATTTCATGTCTTCCTCTCTCTGCTGTGCATTATGATAGAATCATAGAATGGTACAGCACAGAAGGAGGCCATTTGGCCCATCGTGCCTTTGCTAGCTCTTTGAAAGTGCTATCCAATTAGACCCACTCCCCTGCTCTTTAAATGTCTCAAGTCTGGTTTGTTTCCCTTTCAACTGCTCAGCTCAGTTGAGCGGGAGTGGGCCTAGCTGAAGTGCTCTTGCGGAGAGCCGGCACGGGCTAGACGGGTCGAATGGCTTCCTCCTGTGCTGTAGCCATTCTATGATTCTTTCCCCATAGCCCTGAAATTATTTTTCCAATTCCCTTTTGAAAGCTACTATTGAATCTGTTTTCTCCGG
Organism: Squalus acanthias; assembly: GCA_030390025.1. NCBI lineage: Eukaryota > Metazoa > Chordata > Chondrichthyes > Squaliformes > Squalidae > Squalus > Squalus acanthias. The sequence goes on along the minus strand of JASTWF010000029.1, from coordinate 10,116,454 downwards.
CCTTTCAGGTGATGCGTTCCTGATCACAACAACTCGCCGTGTAACAGAATTTCTCCTCATCTCCCCCTCTGGTTCCTTTGCCAATTATCTCAAATCTGTGGTCCTCTGGTTAAGAACATAAGAACAAAAGCAATAGGGGCAGAGTAGGCCAATCGGCCCCTCGAGCCTGCTCCACCATTCAATAAGATCACGGCTGATCCAATCTTGGCCTCAACACCACTTTCCCGCCCCCTCCACATAATCCTTGACTCCCTTGTAGTTAAAATTTCTGTTAATCTCAGCCTTGAATATATTCAATGACTCCGCCTCCACGGCTCTCTGGGGTAGAGAATTCCAAAGATTCACGACCCTCTGACAGAAGAAATGCCTCCTCATCTCCGTCTTAAATGGGCGACCCCTTATTCTGAAACTATGCCCCCTAGTTCTAGTAAACCCCACCAGGGGAAACATCCTCTCAGCATCCACCCTGTCAATCCCCCTCAGAATCTTATAAGATTCAATAAGATCACCTCTCATTCTTCTAAACTCCAATGAGTATTGGCCCAACCTGCTCAACCTTTCGTCATACGTCAACCCCTTCATCCCAGGAATCAACTTAGTGAACCTTCTCTGCACTGCCTACAATGCAAGTATATCCTTCCTTAAATATGGAGACCAAAACTGTTCGCAATACTCCAGGTGCTGTCTCACCAGCGCCCTGTAAAGTTGCATCAAAACTTCACTACTTTTATACTCCATCCCCCTTTCATGAAAGGCCAACGTTCGATTAGCCTTCCTAATTACTTGCTAACTTTTTGTGTTTCATATACTATTAACCCCCAGATCCCTCTGTACCGCAGCATTTTGTAGTCTCACTCCATATAAATAATAATTTGCTGTTTCATTCTTCCTTCCAAAGTGGATATCTCACACTTTCCCACATTATACTCCATCGACCAAATTTTTGCCCACGCTCTTAACCTATCTATATGCCTTTGCAGACTCTTTGTGTCGTCCTCACAACTTGCTAACCCACCTATCTTTGTATCATCAGCAAATTTGGCTACAATACACACGGTCCTTTCATCCAAGCCATTAACATAGATTGTAAGTAGTTCAGGACCCAGCACTGATCCCTGTGGCACCTCACTAGTTACTGATTGCAAACCTGAAAATGACCCATTTATCCCAACTCTCTGTTACCGGCCCTCCAGCCAGTGGAAACGGTTTCTCCCAATTGGCTCCAACAAAAACCCTTCATGAGTTTGAACACCTCTATCAAATCTTCCCTTAACCTTCTCTGCTCTAAGGAGAACAACCCCAGTTCCTCGATAGTCTCGCCACATAACTGAAGTCCCGCATCCCTGGTACCATTCTGGTCAATCTCCTCACTTGGCTGCATCACGTAGCGTTCAGACAATCGATTAACTTCTGCTCTTTGATATCTAGACCATGGCGACGCATCACTCTGACTCATTGCATCAGCCAGTGAAGGAAACACAAGAAGCTGAGCCTTCGACGCACCATCGTCAGTTAGATGTTAAGGATCTGCAGGCGATTATGTCTTTCAGCAACTTGGACATAGCTAAATTGGTGGAGCAGATTGAAATCGACAACCATGTGATTTGCCAGCAAAGGAAGAGAGGCTTCAACCATCAGATGAGAAGTGAACTGAAGAGACTCAAGACCTTTGAGAGCTTCGATCCCTTTGCCACCTGGAGTCCCGAGGAGATGGCGAGCGTGGGCTTTTATTACACGGGGTTGAAGATGAGTGTGCAATGCTTCTGCTGCGGGGGAGTTTTCTGCAGTACCGGCATCACAAAATCGCCCGGGTCAGAGCATCAGAAGTTTGAGCCGGACTGTGGCTTTGTGAAAACTTTGGATGTTGGAAACATTCCAAAGAATGCCGTGCGGGTCCAGGTGCCTAAGGGTGTGCCGCTCAACCGAGCAGAGCAGTTGAAAGGGCAACAAGCCAGACTTGAGGACTTCAAAGGCTGGCCTTTCTACGTGAAGATGGAGCCTGATCTACTGGCAAAAGCAGGATTTTCCTTTACAGGTATTGACAATCAGCAAATAACACACTGGGAGACAGTACATGAGTATTCGGAGACATGATGTGTGGTGAGTGCAGCGTGCTTAGTGGCATGGTGCAGAGGGTGATGGTCGACGGTTGTTTTTGTGACTGGAAGCCTGTGTCCAGTGGTGTACTGCAGGGATCGGTGCTGGGTCCTTTGCTGTTTGTAGTGTACATTAATGATTTAGCTATGAATGTACGAGGTATGAACAGTAAGTTCGCAGATAACACGAAAATTGGTGGTGTGGTAAATACCGAGGAGGGAAGCCTCAGGCTACAGGATGATATAGACCGGTTGGTCAGATGGGCAGAACAGTGGCAAATGAAATTTAACCCTGAAAAGTGTGAGGTGATGCATATTGGGAGGACTAACAAGGCAAGGGAATACACAATGAATGGTAGGACCCTAGGGAGGACAGAGGATCAGAGGGACCTTGGTGTGCATGTACATAGATCCCTGAAGGCAGCAGGACAGGTAGATAAGGTGGTTAAAAGGCATATGGGATACTTGCCTTCATTAGCCGAGGCATAGAATATAAGAGCAGGGAGGATATGATGTAGCTGTACAAAACGCTAGTTAGGCCACAGCTGGAATACTGTGTGCAGTTCTGGTCGCCACACTATAGGAAGGATGTGATTGCATTGGAGTGGGTGCAGAGGAGATTCACCAGGATGTTACCTGGGCTGGAGCGCTTCAGCAATGAAGAGAGACTGGACAGGCTGGGTTTGTTTTCCTTACAGCCGAGAAGGCTGAGTGGGGACCTGATTGAGGTGTACAAAATTATGAGGGGCATAGATAGGGTAGATAGAAAGGAACTTTTACCCTTAGTAGAGGGCTCAATAACCAGGAGGCATAGTTTCAAGGTAAGGGGCAGGAGGTTTAGAGGGGATTTGAGGAAAAACGTTTTACCCAGAGGGTGGTTGGAATCTGGAACTCACTGCCTGAAAGGGTGGCAGAGGCAGGAACCGTCACAACATTCAAGAAACATTTAAATGAGCATTTGAAACGCCATAGCATACAAGGCTACGGACCAAGTGCTGAAAAATGGGATTAGAATAGTTAGGGCTTGATGGCCGCCGAGGACACGATGGGCCGAAGGGCCTCTTTCTGTGCTGTATAACTCCATGACTCTGTGCTCGGGAGGAACAGATGACTTTGGACCTCTGGTTCCCAAAGATCTCCAACAACTGCGGGTGATCCTCGACTCATGTCTGAGTCTGTTGTGGACTCATTGATGGAGATTGATTGCCACGATTGGTCAACAATTCCACTATCGTTCTATTATGCGACTACCAGGATGGTAGAAGGCGAACTAGATATACCTTTGTCTTTTTTAGTCTAGAATTTCCTATGTTCCTGTGTTTCTATGAAGAATAGACACTCTACCAGTGAATTCCCCTTTGCCACTCCAACAAACCCAAACCTCTCCTTGTTTCCAACTTCATGAATGCACAGGATTACATAGAATGTACAGCACAGAAACAGGCCATTCAGCCCAACCAGCCCATGTCGGCGTTTACGCTCCACTCGAGCCTCCTCCCATCCTTCCTCATCTAACTCTACCAGCACCTCTATTCCCTTCTCCCTCATGTGCTTATCTAGCTTCCCCTTAAATGCATCTATACTATTTGCCTCAACCACTCCTGTGGTACCGAGTTCCACATTCTCACCACTCTCTGAGTCAAGAGGTTTTTCTGAATTCCCTACTGGATTTCTTGGTGACTATCTTATATTGATGGCCTCCAGTTTTGCTCTTCCCCACAAGTGGAAACAGTCTCTCTGTATTCACTCTATCAAAACCATTCATAATTTTAAAGACCTCTATTAGGTCACCCCTCAGCCTTCTCTTTCCAAGAGAAAAGGGACCCAGGCTGTTCATCCTTTCCTGATAGGTATACCCTCGCAGTTCTGGTATCATCATTGTAAATCTTCTTTGCACTCTCGCTAGTGCCTCTATATCGTTTTTATAATATGGCGTCTAGAAATGCTGATATGCTCAAACTCTACTGCGCCCTTTGCTCTATTGTACCCTTTAGACAAGATTTCTGACAATGATGTCTGTTATTGATGATGACTTGACTAGACTATTCCAACGCACTCCTGGCCGGCCTCCCTAGTTCTGCCCTCCATAAACGTGAATTCATCCAAAACTCTGCCACCCATGTCTTAACTCGCACCAAGTCCTGTTCAACCATCGCCCCTGTGCTCACTGACCTACATTGGCTCGCAGTTAAGCAACACCTCGATTTTAAAATTCTCATCCTTGTTTTCAAATCCCTCCATGGCCTTGCCCCTCGCTATCTCTGTAATCTCCTCCAGCCCTATAATTCCCCGAGATATCTGTGCTCTGCCGATTCTGGCCCCTTGAACAGTCCGGATTTTAATTGCTCCACCATTGGCAACCGTGCCTTCACTGGCCTAGGACCTAAGCTCTGGAATTCCCTCCCTAAACTTCTCCGCCTCGCTACCTCTCTTTCCTCCTTTAAGGTGCTCCTTAAAACCTGCCTCTTTGACCAAGCTTTTGGCCATATGCACTAACATCTCCTTATATTAGTTAAAAAGTACTTGGATATGCACTTGAAGTGCCGTAACCTACAAGGCTACGGACCAAGTGCTGGAAATTGGGAGTAGGGTGGATAGCTCTTTGTCGACCGGCACGGACAAGATGGGCCGAATGGCTTCCTTCTGTGCTGTAAATTTCTATGATTATATGGCTCGGTGTCAAATTTTGTATTTAAATAACGCTCCTGTGAAGCGCCTTGGGATGATTTATTACGTTAAAGGCACTATTTAAGTGTAAGTTGTTGTTGTTATGATATTGTGAATGTCCCAACACAGTCTCGGTAGAACTCCTACAATCATCATGCAGGGGAGATTTCTTTTTGAAACTCTAAGTTCTAGAGGTGATAGTGCAGTGTTTCAATTCATCAGACCACCTCATCCCTCATGACATGCGACACCCAGCAAAGAATGGAAGTGTTGATCACAAGCCAGGTTCACCAAGAGAGCGCGGACTGTTGGCTGAAACATCGAACTAGAATTTCGCATCCAGCCATGACTGTTCCTAACTACTCATCCAACAGGTATCAAGGATAAAGTCCAGTGCTTTTCCTGTGGTGGGAGCTTAGCAAACTGTGAAGAAGACGATGATCCATGGAAGGAGCATTCCAAATGGTTTCCAGAGTAAGTTAAGTCTGCATATTTGGCAGGATGATGGAGGAGAGCAATAATTGTCCACTTCCCTGGAACAAGGCATCATCTCATAGAACAGCAGGCCTTGACCGGTGTATATATTGGCAGGGATTGAGTATTTCCACATATGCGCACACCATCCTGGCCTCGCATGCACCTCGAAACAGGAGAGTCTGGAGCCTAGTTCTCTGAACTCCAGTGTGTCAGTGCTGTGCGTTCTCTGAACTCGGTCGTGTTAGCGCTGTGCGTTCTCTGAACTCCAGTGTGTCAGTGCTGTGCGTTCTCTGAACTCGGTCGTGTTAGCGCTGTGCGTTCTCTGAACTCCAGTGTGTCAGTGCTGTGCATTCCCTGAAATACTTCTTCTTAGGCAGCCCCTCTGAACCGAGGATGACTTGCTGCCACATTAAAAATGAGTTCTCAGGTGACTGATGAGTCCAATGCGGGACCTACAGTCTCTGTCAGAGGTGGGGCAGACGGTGGTTGAAGAGGCACTGTTGGGGTTGTCCATGAAGGTCCTGACGTTCCAGGACCCGAACTTCATTTTAAAGGGTGGAATTTGCCTGTGCGTGAATTCTTTTAACGTGGGGTGGCCATTGCACATCAGCTACCACACGGGCTTGACAGAGCAAAGTCTTGGTCCAATGGCAAAGGGATCCAACACGATTGGAAACCAGGCTCTGCTACATCGGCCTAGCACACACACACAAACATTCTCCTACTGTCCTCCTCCCTCCTTCCCGCAGGTCCTCTCTGATTGGTTTCGTAGGATGCATTGTGGACCTCCCGACCTCGCTATTGGCCCGTGCCGAACCTACCCTGGGCCCCGACCCCGCTGTTGATCCACGCTGCGCCACTCCTGGGCCTTGACCTCGCTGCTGATCTCGTCCTCGCTCCTGGGCCCCGGCCTCGGACATGGATGATGTTGTCTCTCACAGGATCAAATTAGCTCTGATATTCTCGCGATCCCTGGCCCCGAGCTCCACTCGCGATCCGCTAGTCACTAGATCACTAGTCCAGTGGAGAAGCGCAGTCTTGACGGCAGAGATCAGTTGTGTTAGCGCTGTACATTCTCTGAACTCAAGAGTGTGAGCGCTGTGCATTCTCTGAAAATAGTGCTGTTAGCGCTGTAAATTCTCTGAACTCCAGAGTGTGAGCGCTGTGCGTTCTCTGAAATCAGTGGTGTTAGCGCTGTAAATTCTCTGAACTCCAGAGTGTGAGCGCTGTGCGTTCTCTGAAATCAGTGGTGTTAGCGCTGTGCGTTCTCTGAACTGCAGTGTGTTAGCGCTGTGCCTTGCAACTCTGTCGCCTGCCTGATGATGACTGGCTCAAATGACACATTTGAGAGGTCGCACAACACCAGGTTATAGTCCAACAGTTTTATTTGAAATCACAAGCTTTCGGAGCTATCGATTGCCCCTTCCTCAGGTGAAGTCAAATGACACATGGCAGAGAACCTGAATTGCTCTACAGCAGCCCGGATCAAATTACACATTCCAGACATTCCAGTTGTGTGTGTATTGCCTTCCTGTTTTGTTGGTGGTTATAATAAAGAATGCTGATTCCACCAGAGTGGGGTAAATGGGCGCGACCAACTTTGACACTGTAAGCTGTGGGCTGGTTAACTGAAGATACAAGAGACCCGGTTTGCGATGTGACAGTGCAAATGTCCACTGGAGTTTGGTGAGGCGATTTTTTTCCGCAGAGGTCGCACTATTTCAATTGGCCTAAACTTCCCACTTTAGTGGATTTGGGGCGAATTCCTTAACGCAAAAGGATGTCCAGTTGTTACAAATATGGACCATTGGGACCATTTGCATTATTCTCGGAGGCTCATTAACCCCCCTCCCCTCCCCCAGCGATCCAAAAGAACGGGAGCAGGGAATTAATTTCACCCTTAATTTCCGTGTCAGCCATGGCTCCGTTGGTCTCACCCTCACCTCGGAGGCAGAAAGTTGGGGGTTCGATTCCCACTCCAGAGACTCGAGCACAGTAATCTCGGCTGACAGCGCTGCACTGTCAGAGGTGCCGCCTTTCGGATGAGACGTTAAACCGATGCCCTGTCTGCCCTCTCAGATCCCGTGGTGCTATTTCGAAGAAGAGCAGGGGAGTTATCCCTGGTATCCTGGGCCAGTCTTTATTCCTCAGTGAACACCACTGAAACAGATTATCTGGTCAGTATCTCACTGCTGTTTGTGGGATCTTGCTGTGTGCATATTGGCCGCTGCATTTTCTACATTACAGCAGTGACTGCACTTCATTGGCTGGAAAGCGCTTTGGGACATCTGGTGGTCATGAAAGGCGCTATATAAATGCAAGTCTTTCTTTATCAAAGCCTATGAAATCTATTATTCAAATATCAATTGCAAACCCTTTCAGCGGATTTAAATTAATTGCTTGCTGGCATCGCTCATAGCAACGCAGGACGCCATGGAGGACATTTCCAGGGTCCCTATGATATTGATTAGTGTCAGCCTTGGTTCAGTGGGTGTCACTCTTGCCTCTGAGTCCAGAAGTTTGTGGGTTCAAATCCCACTCCAGAGACTTGAGCACCAAAATCTCGGCTGACGCTCCCAGTGCAGTACTGAGGGAGCGCTGCAGTATCAGTTAGAGTCGTTAAACCGAGGCCCCATCTGCCCTCGTAAGTGGACGCAATAAAACAAACTCTCAAGGCGTCAAGTGAACACTGATTTCTGACATCTTCCTTTGTAACACCGCTTTGTTTTCAAGGTGTGAGTTCCTTCAGAGTGAGAAATCAGCAGCAGCCATTGGCCAGTACAAGCGCAGCTCTGCTGGATTTCGTGGAATTACGGTAAGCATTTCACAGAAGAAGCATACAGCACAGAAGGAGGCCATTCAATCCATCATGCCTTTTGAAATAGCTATCCAAGTCCGCCTCCCAAACCTGCGGCCTCTGCCACCTAGAAGGACAAGGGCAGCAGGCGCACGGGGAACACCAACACCTCCAAGTTCCCCTCCAAGTCAGACAACACCCTGACTTGGGAATATATCGGCCGTTCCTTCATCGCCGCTGGGTCAAAATCCTGGAACTCCCTCCCGAACAGCACTGTGGGAGCACCTTCACCACACGGACGGCAGCAGTTCAAGAAGGCGACTCACCACCACTTTCTCAAGGGGCAATCAGGGATGGGCAATAAATGCTGGCCTTGCCAGCGATGCCCACATCCCGTGTATGACTAAATAAAAAAATGTCCCACTCCCTTGCTCTTTCACCACAGCCCTGCAATTTGTTTTCCCTTGTCAAGTATTTATCCAACTCCATTTTGAAAGTTATTATTGAATCTGCCGCCACCACCCTTTCAGGCAGTGGATTCCAGATCACATCTGATTATGTACATAAGAACAGGAGGAGGCCATTCAGCCCCTCGAGCCTGTTCCGCCATTCAATGAGATCATGGCTGATCTGCGACCTCACTCCATATACCCGCCTTTGGCCCGTATCCCTTAATACCTTTGGTTAACAAAAATCTATCAATCTCCAATTTAAAATTAACAATTGATCCAGCACCAATTGGCGTTTGCGGAAGAGAGTTCCAAACTTCTACCACCCTTTGTGTGTAGAAGTGTTTCCTAATTACACTCCTAAAAGGTCTGGCTCTAATTTTTAGACTATACCCCCTAGTCCTTGAATCCCTAACCAGCGGAAATAGTTTCTCTCTAGCTACCCTATCAGTTCCCTTTAATACCTTGAAAACTTCGATCAGATCACCGCTTAACCTTCTAAATTCGAGGGAATACAACCATAGTTTGTGTAATCTCACCTCGTAACTTAACCCTTGGAGTCCGGTTATCATTCTGGTAAACCTACGCTGCACTCCCTCCAAGGTCAATCTATCCTTCCTAAGGTGTGGTGCCCAGAACTGCTCACAGTACTCCAGGTGTGGTCTAACCAGGGTTTTGTACAGCTGCAGCATAACTTCTACCCCCTTTGTACTCTAGTCCTCTAGATATAAAGGCCAGCATCCCATTAGCCTTTTTGTTTATGTGTAGATTGTACTTTTCAGGTGCGTCGTGTTGACCTCTGTTGACAATGAGAACGTCAGAGGAACCTTCAAGCCCACGTTGAGATACATTTATTACAAGAAGGAGGGCAGCTAACCCTCCAGAAATCGTTAAATGTCACTCCGGTACTCCATGAGAATATATCTCTCTCTTGCTTCAATCTGTCGGGATTAGATATTTCATTTCTAATTCCTACGATTTCCCTGCCTGGACATCACTCGGGTGCACTGCACACATGTGTAATCGAAGATTCACATCATTAGTATTCGAGCCAGTCCTGTGTCTTTCTAAATCAATCCTGTTAATTACTCCCCGTTAAACAATATTCCCCGCCATACCTGAACTGATACATACCCTAAATATGTCAATAAATGAGTCAGCCTGGGGTCTGTTAGCAGGGCCTAAGGAGGAGTAAGCAGATAAAGGTCAGCAAGGAATGCAATGCCACAAAAAAGGGTTGAGCATTTTTTTTTATTCGTTTATGGGATGTGGGCATCGCTGGCAAGGCCAGCATTTATTGCCCATCCCTAATTGCCCTTGAGAAGGTGGTGGTGAGCTGCCTTCTTGAACCACCACAGTCCGTGTGGTGAAGGTGCTCCCACAGTGCCGTTAGGGAAGGAGTTCCAGGATTTTGACCCAGCGACGATGAAGGAACAGCCGATATATTTCCAGTCAGGATGTTGTGTGACTTGGAGGTGGTGGTGTTCCCACGCGCCTGCTGCCCCTGTCCTTCTAGGTGGAAGAGGTCACAGGTTTGGGAGGTGCTGCCGAACAAGCCTTGGCAAGTTGCTGCAGTGCATCTTGTAGATGGTACACACTGCAGCCACGGTACGCCGGTGGTGGAGGGAGTGAATGTTTAAGGTGATGGATGCGCTGCCAATCAAGTGGGCTGCTTTGTCCTGTATGGTATCGAGCTTCTTGAGTGTTGTTGGAGCTGCACTTAGCCAGGCAAGTGGAGAGTATTCCATCACACTCCTGACTTGTGCCTTGTAGATGGTGGAAAGGCATTGGGGAGTCAGGCGGTGAGACACTCGCCGCAGAATACCGAGCCGCTGACCTGCTTTTGTTGACCCATTGACAAGGACTAAAGCGCTTTGCGATCAGAAAATTGCCTGAACCCCTGTGGTTAATGAAAGGGATTTTGATGCTTGAGTTCCTTATACACCTTGGGCTTCTGGAGAACTTGGTCTGTAGATTGCAGAAACGCGGCTCAGATATGCTGTTGTGACCGGGCCGGAGCCACCAGGCGCCTGGCTGCAATCCGCGACAATGACGTGCTGTTTCAGCAGGCCCGGCTGGCTCAGTCGGTACAGCATGAGACTCTTAATCTCAGGGACGGAGGTTGTAGCCCAACGTTGGGCGGAAGCTTTTTGTTCAACTTGTATGTTGCTTTCAAAGCCTCATTAGTAGCCGATGATCTTGTTTTGCACAATGAAAGAAATGCTAACTGAGGGAGAGTCCATACTTCCATACAAAAAGAAAATACTGCAGATGCTGGAAATCTGAAAAAAAAACAGAAAATGCTTGAGATGCTCAGCAGGTCAGGCAGCTTCTGTGAGGAGACAAACAGAGTTAACGTTTCAGGTCGATGACCTTTCGTCAGAATTGGAAAAAAGAGGTAATGGAACAGATTTTTCAGCAAATTTAGGGGCTGGGAAAGTGGGGAGGGGATGAAAGAACAAAAGGGAAGGACTGTGATAGGATAGAAGGCAGGAGAGGTTAAGAGACATTGAGAGATATTCAAGGCAAAAGGAGATGGTAATGGGACAGGTTAAGAAACCAAGGATGGCTGTCGATGAAGTGTAAATTGCGCTGGCAGAATGAAAGACAGCTGCGATGTGGGAGAGAAGAAAAGAAGACACAAACAAAAGGTGTGGATAAAAAATATATATATATATGAGAGAGGCCGAGTTTATGACCTGAAATTGTTGAACTCTTTGTTGAGTCCAGAACGTTTTAAAGTGCCTAATCGAAAGATGAGGTGCTGTTCCTCGAACTTAAGCTGAGCTTCGTTGGAACAATGCAAGACGCCGAGGATGGTGAGGTCTGAGTGGGAGTGGAGCGGAAAATTAAAGTGACAGGCAACCGGAAGCTCGAGGTCCCCCTTATGGACTGAACGGAGGTGTTCCACAAAGCAGCCATCCAATCTGCGTTTGGTCTCCCCAATCGTGAGCAGCGAATAAATTATACCAAATTACAAGAAGTACAAGTAAATCGCTGTTTCACTTGGAAGTGGTGTTTGAGGCACTGGACAGTGGGAAGGGTGTAGGAATAAGGGCATGTGTTGAATCTCCTGCGCTTGCAAGGGAAGGTGCTGGGCGAAGGGGAAGGTTTGTTGGGGGTGATAGAGGAGTGGACCAGGGTGTCTTGGTTTGAGCTGTCCCTTCAGAATGCTGAAAGGGGAGATGGGGGGAAGATGTGGAGGTGGGATCACGCTGGAGGTGGCGGAAATAGTGGAGGATGATCCATTGAAAGTGAAGGGTGGTGGGGTGAAAGGAGATGAAAATGTAAACTCTATCGTGGTTCCAGGAGGGAGGGGCAGGGGTGAGGGCAGAAGTGCGGCAGATAGAACGGACACTGCAAGGGCTATGTCAAACACAGTAAAGGGGAATCCTCGGTTGACGAAAAAGGAAGACATGTCGGAAGCACTGGTATGGAAGGTGGCGTCGTCAGAGCAGGTGCGGCAGAGACGGAGAAACTGGGAGATTGGAATCGAGCCCTTACAGGAGACGGGGTGGGAGGAAATGTAGTCCAGGTAGCTGTGAGAGTCAGTGGGCTTGTAGTGAATGTCTGTCAATAACCTATCCCCAGAGATGGAGATGGAGAAGTCCAGGAAGGGAAGGAAAGAGTCGGAGATAGACCATGTGAAGGTGAGGGAAGGGTGGAAATTGGAAGCAAAGTGAATGAAAATATCTAGTTCAGGGCGAGAGCAGGAAACGGCACCAACACAGTCATCAATGTACCGGAAAAAGAGGTGAGGGAGGGGACCTGAGAACGACTGGAACAAAGAGTGTTTCACATATCCCACGAAAATGTAGGCATAGCTAGGACGCATGCGGGTTCCCATAGCAACACCTTTGATTTGGAGGAAGTGAGTGGAGTCAAAGGAGAAATTGGTCAATGTGAGAACAAGTTCAGCCAGGCGGAGGAGGTGGTGGCGGATTTGAACTGGTTGAGCCTCTGTTCAAGGAAGAAGCGGAGCGCCCTCAGGCCATCCTGGTGGGGGATGGAGGTGTAGAGGGATTGTATGTCCATAGTGAAAAGGAGGCGTTTGGGGCCAGGAAACTGGTGTTAAAGTGGCGGAGGGCGTCGGAAGAGTCGCGGATGTAGGTGGGAAGAGACTGGACAAGGGGAGAAAAAAAGAGTCGAGATAGGAAGAGATAAGTTCCGTGGGGCATAAACAGGCTGAAACGATGGGACTACCAGGGCAGTCCTGTTTGTGGATCTTGGGAAGGAGGTAGAGGCGGGCTGTGTGGGGTTGGGGAACTATGAGTTTGGCGGAAGTGGGGGGAAGATCTCCAGAGTAGATAAGAACATAAGAACATAAGAAATAGGAGCAGGAGTAGGCCATTCGACACTTCGAGCCTGCTCTGCCATTCAATGAGATCATGGCTGATATTCTGCCTCAATTACATTCACCGGCCCTATCACCATATCCCTTGATGCCCTTACTATTCTGAAAACTATCGACTTCTGTTTTGAATATAACCAATGACTGAGCCTCCACAGCCCTCTGCGGTAGAGAATTCCAAAGATTCACCACCCTCTGTGGGAAGAAATTTCTTCTCATCTCAGTCCTGAATGGCCTACGCCTTAGACCGCTCGGCCATCCTGACTTGTCGACATCATTCCTGCACCTCATCACTTCCGCATTTAGAAAGTTTCACTCTGGGTGCTTGTGCAATGCTGCTCGAAGGCTCCGTGACCGGGATATCAACTCCCCCGGGGTTTTCCTGAGCCTGAGCTCGGTGTATGGGGAGGTTTAGCCCGGGTCCCTGGTATCTTGCAGCCCAGGGATGGACAATAACCCGCTGAGCTCTGAAGCTGGGGAAGAGCAAATAATTAATGGGTTTGTTTCCGCCTCTGAAATGCGGCTTTAGATCTGCTGGTATTAACCGAGGCCGGGGCTGCGAGATATTGCATTTTGTTCACGTTTAATTAGAGGAATATCGGCAGTCAGGAGCTGAAAAGGGCCAAGAGCTGAAAAAACACAAGAAAAAAGATAAGAAATGTCAGCAATTGTGATCAACTCTTTAATGTGTTTTCTGGTAGTTTAGTGGTTTAATTGTTTAAATCACCATTCATTAACCGGTAGCGTTGTTTTGCAGAATGAAAGAAATGCTCACACTGAGGGACAGTCGAAACTTGAATAAATTAACTTGAATAATTTGCGAAACTTTATTCATTGATGAAGTTTTATACCCGAGCTGAATTTACACACTATGTATTTTAGGAGTCTGTTTTAAATTGTTGATTGCTTCTGACACAATAAACCTGTTAAATTTAATTCACAGAAAAAATATTCTCGACCATAATGGTTCCGCTCTGGATCGAACCGTGGACTTTTCGCGGGTGAGTCGAACGTGATAACCGCTGCACTACGGAAACCGCTGCTTAGCTTAATTTCCAGAAAGCACTGTCCAGAGAGAAGGTGCAATACAGAATCGCTCTTTCTGCAATAATTTCCTTTCACTCGCATTTATCTGACAGAACTGCACAAGTCAAAAATGTTCCTTTCAAACTCATTAACCTCCCGAATTTCCTTCCCGCCGAATCTTCTGAATCAGATGCCTCTAGTTTTGCCCACTCAATCAATGCCCCTTTGCAATTTTCTGCTCCCATCCACATTACTTACTCTGTCACTAACACAGTGTCGTTAAACTTGGTAATATATGCCTATTGAAGACTTTTGGATGACTTTTCTGTCAGCTGCCATTCTATTCTCACACCCTCTCTTTTCCCCTTATTTTCCTTTTCACTTCTCCTCTGAAGTTTCTATATTCAGATATATTAGGATAGTTGAGGCCCCCATTATCACTCGTCTGTACTTCATAGTCATAGAGTCATAACGGCACAGAAGGAGGCCATTCGCCTCTCGATTCTGTTCCAGCTCTCTGCGGAACAACCAGTCTGTCCCATTCCTCCGCTCTGTCCCCGTAGACTTGCAAGTTTATTTCCCTCAAGTGCCTATCCAGTCTCCCACGGAAAACATTGAGTGTCTCCGTTTCCATCACTTCTGTCGGCAGCGAGTTCCAGGTCCTCAGCACTCGCTGCGTAACAAAATTTTCCTCACATCCCCCCCGGTATCTCTTGCCCAAAACCTTAAATCTGTGTCCCCTAGTCCTTGTACCATCAACCAGTGCGAACATAGTTTCCCCATCTAGCCTATCCAAACCCGTCATAATCTTGTACACCTCTATCAAATTACCCCTCAACCTCCTTTGTCTTAAAATACTCCTGTGCGGCACCTTGGGACGTTTTAGTACGTTAAAGGCGATATATAAATACAGTTTGTTGTTGTTGTAATGAAAACAAATGCAGCTTCTCCAACCTGTCCTTATAGCTAAGATCCCCCATCCCTGGAACCACTCTGGTAAATCTCCTCTGCATCCTCTCAAGGGCCTTCACATCCTTCCTAAAGTCTGGTGACCAGAACTGGACACAATACTCCAGTTGTGGCCTAACCAGCGCTTTATAAAGGTTCAGCGTAACTTCTCTACTTTTGTACTCAATATTTCTAATTATGAAGCCCAGGATCCCATATGCTTTGCTAACCACTCTCTCAATATGTCCTTCCACATTCAGGGACCTATGTACATTATCGAGCAGGTCCCTCTGTCCCTGCACAGTCTTTAAAACTGTGCCATGAAGTGTATATTGCCTCTCCCTGTTCCTTCTGCCAAAATGCATCACTTCACTCTTCTCTGTATTGAATTCCATCTGCCATTTGCCTGCCCATTCTGCTAACCTTTCTATGTTCTGCTGCAGTCGATTGGTATCATCCTCACTGTTTGCCACACCTCCAAGTTTGGTGACATCGGCAAATTGAGAAATTCTACTCTGTATTCCAATATCCAGGTAATTTATATGTATTAAAAAAAGCAGTGGCTACAGCACTGACCCTTGGGGACCACCACTGTCTACCATCCTCCAGTAGGAAAAACAGCCATTTACCACAACTCTCTGTTTTCTATACTTAAGCCAATTCCTTGTCCAAGCTACCACAGACCCACCTATTCCTAGAACCTCAATTTTCTTAACCAACCTTCTATGTGCTAACTTGTCAAACGCCTTCCAAAAATCCATGCAGACAACATCCATTGCATTCCCTTCATCAATGCTCCCTGTTACTTCATCAAAAAATTCAATTAAATTAGTCAAACACGATCTGCCTTTTACAAATCATTTTAATTAGCTTAAACCTCTCCAAGTGTCTGTTAATTTCTTCCTTGATTACTGTTTCGAGAACTTTACCCACCACTGATGTTAAACTGACTGGCATGAAGTGACTAGGATTGTCCTTACACTATTTCTTGAACAGTTCTTGCATCTCTCTATAATTTCTCTGCAAATTTGCTCCTACATATTTCCCACTAGCTGGTGGCCTATAGAATACACCTAGTAATGTAATGGCCCCTCTATTATTTCTTAACTCTAGCCATATAGATTCTGTCCTTGACCTCTCCAGGACATCCTCACTCTTCAGCACTGTAACATACACCTTAACCAATACTGCCACACCACCTCCTATCTTTCCTTCCCGATCTTTCCTGTACACCTTCTATCCAGGAATATTTAATACCCAATCCAGCCCTTTTTTGAGTCAGGTCTCCGTTATTGCCACAACATCACATTCCCATGTGGCTATCTGCGCCTGCAGCTCACCAACCTTGTTTACTACGTTTCGGGCGTTCACATACATCCACTGTAAACCTATCTTCGACCATCCTGTGTCCTCTCTTAGTCTGACCCCACCTAATACATTACTATTACTTACTTTAGTGCTATCCGCCTCTCCAGATCCTTTGTGCACATTGTTTGTCCTTTCTCTTGTTACGTCCTGGTGCCCACACCCCTGCCAACTTAATTTAAACCCTCCCCAACAGCGCTAGCAATCCTCTCCATGAGGATCTTGGTACAAGCTCAGTTGAGCTGCAACCCGTCCAGCCTGTACTGGACCCACATCCCCCAGAACCGGCCCCAATTCCCCGGAATCTCATCCCTCTTTCTACCTATGCCGTTGGTACCGATATGGACCTCGAACTCTGGCTGTTCACCTTCGCCCCTCAGAATATTCTGCAGCCGCTCAGTGACATCCTTGTCCCTGGCACCGGGGAGGCAACATTACCATCCTGGAGTCATGTCTGTCCTCCACTTCTGCCTGTCGGTCACCCAATCCCTCTCTGCCTGCACACACCTTAGCTGCAGGGTGACCACCTCCTGAAACGTGCTGTCCACGTAGCTCTCAGCCTCATGGATTCATCGCAGTGACGCCAGCTGCTGCTCAAGCTCCAAAACCCGGAGCTCGAGCTCCTCCAGCTGATGACCCTTCCTCCACAGCTGGTTGGACACGAGAAGCGCACTGGATATGCCACATGGCACAGGCTGCACATTCCGTGGGACTGAGGTGCCCTGCCACGCATTTACTTATTCGACTATTAACTTACTTTACAGAAAATTAAAACTAAGATGGACCTAATTAAAGTTATTAATGTAATATATTATTACCAGTTACTAATTTAACATAGTATTAATTTTTTGCTAACATTCTCCTATGTGAAAACTTATCAAATGCATGCTAGAAGTCATCATATTAAATCTAGAAAATCCCTCCCCTTGATTCAGTTTTCATTTTCCTCGTGTCTCTGGTAATTTATCCTCTGCTATGAAGACCGATACAAAGTAATTATTTAGCATGTCTGCCATGTCCTTATTTTCAAATACAGTATCACATAGCTCTGTCTTTAAGGGGCCCACATTCTCCTACACCTCCCTCTTTATCATAATATACTCGTAAAAACATTTCTCAGGTTAATTCCCACATTCGCTTTCCACAATGTTCTTTGCATCATTAAAATATCATGGAAAGGTACAGAAAATAATCCAAAAGGCTAATGGGATGCTGGCCTTTATATCTAGAGGACTAGAATACAATGGGGTAGAAGTTATGCTGCAGCTGTACAAAGCCCTGGTTAGGCCTCAGCTGGAGTATTGTATTCAGTTCGGGGCAGAGATGTTGGATGGCAATGTTCCCAGGATAGGTTAACTACTATATCCTGTAAGTTAAGGTTGCCCAATGATCTCATGTTGTTGTGCTCAGTGTTGTGTGTTTTGCTGGGCTTGAAACATCTATTAAGTAAATATTAAATTGATTTATATTTCCATACGTGTATATGACACATATTCACTTTGAATTGACTTTTGACGAGAGGCCGGAATAATTATATTAAATTTCCTTGACATGTTGAGGAACTATACCCTGCTTGATTTAGTTCTCGTAACCGGGCACAATGTCCAGAATATGCAAGAATGATTATATCCAAATCCTCTAAATGTCCCCACCTGCTCTTTATTTATGTTGAAATGTATCAAATTACTCTATCACTCATTCCGTATATTTATCGATTCAATAATATGTAAAAAAAAAAAATTTCATCTGCGCCAGTTCCTTCCTGCAAAACTCCCTGTCCCTTTTTTGGCACACTTATGTGCCAACTTTACTGTAATAAATTGCTCTGTCCAGAATTATAATGGCAACTCTCTATGTCACCACTTGGTGCTGCTGCAGCAGCACAGATTTACCCGCCCCAGCTTCTCAGTGTGCACCATTCTCTGGTTCAACCCACTGTAGCTTCCTTGCATATTATTCTAAGCTTTGTTGTAAACCACAATGTGGGGACTTTAAAATGGGTACCCAATGACGTCTGGAAGCCCTACACCAATTAACCCCAACTCCCTAACCCAGTTACGTAAGTTACATAAAAATCAGGAGCAGGGATAGGCCATTAAAGCATAAGAACATCAGTAATAGGAGCAGGAGTAGGCCATTCGCCCCTTCGAGCCTGCTCTGCCATTCAATGAGATCATGGCTTATCTTCTGCCTCAATTCCATTCACCGGCCTTATCGCCATATCCCTTGATGCCCTTACTCGTCAGAAATCTATCTACTTCTGTTTTGAATATTTCCAATTTCTGAACCTCCACTGCCCTCTCATAGTCATAGAGTCATAGAGTTATACAGCACAGAAAGAGGCCCTTCGGTCCATGATGTCCGCGCCGGCCATCAAGCCCTGTCTATTCTAATCCCATTTTCCAGCACTTGGTCCGTAGCCTTGTTGTGAGGGTTCCTGCCTCTACCAACCTTTCAGGCAGTGAGTTCCAGATTCCAACCACCCGCTGGGTGAAAAAGTTTTTCCTTAAATCCCCTCTAAACCTCCTGCCACTTACCTTGAAACTATGCCCCCTGGTTATTGACCCCTCTACTAAGGGGAAAAGTTCCTTTCTATCTACCCTGTCTACGCTACTCATAAATTTGTGCACCTCAATCAGGTCCCCCCTCAGTCTTCTCTGCTCTAAGGAAAACAACCCCAGCCTGTCCAGTCTCTCTTCATAGCTGAAGCGCTCCAGCCCAGGCAACATCCTGGTGAATCTCCTCTGCACCCTCTCCAATGCAATCACATCCCGCCCATAGTGTGGTGACCAGAACAGCACACAGTATTCCAGCTGTGGCCCAACTAACATTTTGTACAGCTCCATCATAGCCTCCCTACTCTTATAATCTATGCCTCGGCTAATGAAGGCAAGTATCCCATATGACTTTTTTACCACGTTATCTACCTGTCCTGCTGCCTTCAGGGATCTATGAACATGCACACCAAGGTCCCTCTGATCCTCTGTCCTTTCTAGGATCCTACCATTCATTGTGTATTCTCTTGCCTCGTTTGTCCTCCCAAAATGCATCACCTCAAACTTTTCAGGGTTAACTTCCATTTGCCACTGTTCTGCCCATCTAACCATCCTATCTATATCGTGCTGCAGCCTGAGGCTTCCCTCCTCGCTATTTACCACTCCACCAATTTACATAAGAACATTAGAACCTATGAAATAGGAGCAGGATTAGGCCAATCGGACCCTCGAGCCTGCTCCGCCATTCAATAAGATCATGGCTGATCTGATCCTAACCTCAAATCTAAAGAACACAAGAAGTAGGAGCAGGACCCGGCCACTCAGCCCCTGGACCCGGTCCGCCACCCACAGGGCCCTGACCGATCCGAACTCAGCCTCATGTCCAATTTCATGCCCGCTCACCGTATCCGCTAATTCCCTTTAGCTCTAGGAAACTATCTATTTCTGTTTTAAATTTATTTAATGATGTATCTTCCACAGCTTCCTGGGGCAGCAAATTCCACAGACCTACTACCCTCTGAGTGAAGAAGTTTCTCCTCATCTCAGTTTTGAAAGAGCAGGCCCTTATTCTAATATTATGCCCCCTAGTTCTAGTTTCACGCATCCTTGGGAACATCCTTAACGCATCCACCCGATCAAGCCCCTTCACAATCTTATATGTTTCAATAAGATCGCCTCTCATTCTTCTGAACTCCAATGAGTAGAGTCCCAATCTACTCAACCTCTCCTCATATGTCCACCCCCTCATCCCCGGGATTAACCGAGTGAAACTTTTTTTGTATTGCCTCGAGAGCAAGTATGTCTTTTCTTAAGTATGGACAACAAAACTGTACGCAGTATTCCAGGTGCAGTCTCACCAATACCTTATATAACTGTAGCAACACCTCCCTGTTTTTATAATCTATCCCCCTAGCAATAAAAGCCAACATTCCGTTGGCCTTCTTGATCACCTGCTGCACCTGCATACTAACCTTTTGATTTTCTTGCACTAGGATCCCCAGATCCCTTTGTACTGCCCTACTTTCCAGTTTCTCGCCATTAAGATAATAACTTGCTCTTTGATTTTTCCTGCCAAAGTGCATAACCTCACACTTTCCAATATTGTATTGCATCTGCCAAATTTCTGCCCACTCACCCAGCCTGTCTATATCCCCTTGTAGGTTTTTTATGTCCTCCTCACTTTCTACTTTCCCTCCCATCTTTGTATCATCTGCGAACTTTGATATATTACACTCGGTCCCCTCCTCCAAATCGTTAATATAGATTGTAAAGAGTTGGGGATCCAGCACCGACCCCTGCGGAACACCGCTGGCTACTGGTTGCCAGTCCGAGAATGAACAATTTATCCCAACTTTCGTGTCTTCTGCGAACTTACTGATCATACCTCCTACATTCATATCGAAATCATTAATGTACACTACAAACAGCAAAGGACCCAGCACCGATCCCTGTGGTACACCACTGGACACAGGCTTCCAGTCACAAAAACAAGCTTCGACCAGCACCCTCTGCCTCCTGCCACGAAGCCAATTTGGATCCAATATGCCAAATTGCCCTGGATCCCATGGGCTCTTACCTTCTTGACCAGTCTCCCATGATGGACTTTGTCAAAAGCCTTACTGAAGTCCATGTAGACTACATCAACTGCACTACCCTCATCCACACACCTAGAATTAGGTCCAGTACCACCCCCTCTCTTGTAGGACTTTCTACATGCTGGCACAAAAAGCTCTCCTGGATGCACTTTAAGAATTCCGCACCCTCTAAGCCTTTCACACTCTGACTATCCCAATTAATATTGGGGAATTTGAAATCCCCTACTATTATTACCCTATTATTTCTACACTTCTCTGAGATTTGCCTACATATCTGTTCCTCTATCTCCCCCTGACTGTTTGGGAGCCTATAGTAGACTCCCTGCAAAGTGCTTGCCCTCTTTTTGTTGTTAAGTTCTACCAGTATGGCCTCATTAGAGGAACCTGCTAAGATATCATCCCTCCTTACAGCAGTAATTGAGTCCTTGATTAATATTGCGAAACCCGCTCCTCTTTTACACCCCCCTATGTCTCGCCTGAAGTTTCTATACCCCGGAATATTCAGCTGCCAGTCCTGCCCCTCCCTCAACCATGTCTCGGTGGTAGCAACAATATCATACTCACATGTGTTCATCAACACCTTCAATTCATCTGCGTTACTCGCAAGACTCCTTGCATTAAATAAATGCCATCCAGCCTTGCCATACTCCCTTGTGCCGTTACAGATTTGCTCTGCCTTCCAAGCTGACTTGTTTTTTCCTCTATGTTTGGCTGTTCATCACCCCCTACTATTGCCCCACAACCGTATCCCATCCCCCTGCCAAGTTAGTTTACGCCCCCCTCCGACCCACAACAGTACCAGCAAACATCCCCGCCAGGATGTTGGTCCCGTTCCGGTTCAGGTGCAACCCGTCTTACTTGTACAGCTCCCATCTTCCCCAGAAGTAGAACCAGTGATCCAGGAAACTAAAGCCCTCCCTCCTGCATCAACTCTTTAGCCACGCATTCATCTTCTCTATCTTCCTATTCCTATACTCACTAGCACGTGGCACTGGCAGTTATCCAGAGAATACAACCTTTGAGGTCCTGCTTTTTAATCTGCTACCTAGCTCCCTAAATTCTTGTTGCAGGACCTCATCTCTCTTTCTACCCTTGTCGTTGGTACCAATGCAAACCACGACCTCTTACTGTTCGCCCTCCCCCTTCAGAATGCCCTGCAACCGTTCAGTGACATCCTTGACCCTGGCACAAGGGAGGCAACATACCATCAGGGAGTCACGTCTGCGACCAGAGAAACTTCTATCTGTTCCCCTTAGGATAGAATCCCCTGTCACTATTGCTCTCCCACTCTTTTTCCTCCCCTCCTGTGCAGCTGAGCCACTCGTAGTGCCACGGACTTGGCTCTTGCTGCATTCCCCTGAGAAACATTCTCCCCCAGCAGTATCCAAAACGGAAAATCTGTTGGAGAGGGAGATGGACCCAGGGGACTCCTGCACTACCTTCCTAGTTCTTTTACTCTGTCTGGCGGTCACCTATTTCCTGTCTGCCTGTGCACTCTATACCTGCGGTGTGACCACCTCATTAAACGTGCTATCCACGAAGATCTCAGCTTCGCGGATGCTCCACAGTGACTCCAGCCGCAGCTCCAGCTCCGAAATGCGGATTTCGAGTAGATGCAGCTGAAGACACTTCCTGCACATGTGTTCGCCCTGGACACCTAAAGTGTCCCTGATTTCCGACATAGCACAGGAGGTGCACTCCACGCAGCCGAGCTGCCCTGCCATGTCCTACCCTTAATTTACTCCCTTTACTTCCTTTAAATTAAATAATATTAAATACACTAGGGACCATACTACCATCTGGGGTAGAGAATTCCAAAGATTCACCACCCTCTGTGTGAAGAAATTTCTTCTCATCTCAGTCCTGAATGGCCTACCCTTTATACTGAGGCTGTGCCCTTGGTTCTAGACTCCCCAGACAAGGGAAACATTCTCCCAGCATCCACCCTATCAAGCCCTGTAATAATTTTGTATGCTTCAATGAGATCCCCTCTCATTGTTCTGAAATCAAGGGAATACAGGCCTAGTTTACTCAATCTCTTCTCATAGGACAGTCCCCCCATCCCAGGAATCAATCTCGTGAACCTTCATTGCACTCCATCTATGGCAAGTATATCCTTCCTTAGGTAAGGAGACCAAAATTGTACACAATACTCCAGGTCTGGTCTCACCAAGGCATTATATAATTGGAGTAAGACTTCTTTACTCCTGTACCCAAATCCTCTTGTAATGAAGGCCAGCAGACCATTTGCCTTCCATAATGGCTTGCTGCACCTGCACATTCACTTTCAGTGACTCATGTACATGGACACCCAGGTCCCTTTAAGCATCTGCATTCCCCAATCTTTCACCATTCAGGAAATACTCTGCCTTTCTGTTTTTTCTTCCAAGATGGATAACTTCACATTTATCCACATTATTATCCATCTGCCATGTTCTCGCCCACTCACTGTACCTGAATAAGATCATGACTGAGCTTCTACCTCAACTGCACTTTCCCATGCGATCCCCATATCCCTTGATTCTCTTAAAGTCCAAAAGCCCCGTACAATTGCAGCAAGACTTCTTTACTCTTGTACTCCAAACCCCTTGCAATAAAGGCTAACATGCCAAACACCTTCCTAACTGCTTGCTGTACATGCACGTTAACTTTCTGTATTCCGTAAAAAAGGACACACAAATCCTTGAATATACTCAATGACTGGGTATCCACTGCCCTCTGAGGTTGAGAATTCCAAAGGTTCACAACCCTCTGAGTGAAGAAATGTCATCTCATCTCAGTCTCAAATGGCCGGCCCCTTATCCTGAGACTCTATCCCCTAGTTCTAGACTCTCCAGCCAGGGGAAACAGCCTCTCAGCGTCTACCCTTTCAAGCCCTCCAAGAAAATTGTACCTTTCAATGAGAACACCTCTCGTTCTTCTGAACTCGAGAGAATGAGTCCCAATCTACTCAATCTCTCCTCAAAGTACAACCCCATCATCATAGGAATCAATCAGGTTTGATTCCCAGTCAGGGAATTCAGTTCTGACAAAGAAAATTGAAGTCTGTGAGACTCTTCATAATTGTTTTAATTAACCCAGAAAAAATTGTGTTGCACACTGAAGGAAATGCTAACATGTTTGCCGGGTGACAGTCAAACTTTAATAACTTTTTTTATAGAATCATAGGTTTCCCGTGAAGCCAGCTGTGCAGCCCTGCGTTTCCGTAGTGTGGTGGTTATCACATTCGCCTGACACGCGAAAGGTCGCCGGTTCGAAACCGGGCGGAAACATTTTGTAAATCATGTTCAATTAAATAGTAGAAAAATGGAACAATTCGCATTTGTGAATCAATGTAACAAAGTCCTGTTACATTTGTGTTTCTCTGTTCAGTTCTGCACACACTCAATACACGACAGCGTCGCTCGCTCACTCCCGTTTCCAGCCCTGACGGTGCTGAAAGCCTCTCTCAAAGCTGGACATTCCGGCTGCTTTCAGTTGAATTGTGAAAGATTATTCAAGGATCCTGCAGCTTTGCCTCGGTTCACAACAGCAGATCTAAGCCGCGTTTCTGCAAACTACGAACCATGTTCTCCAGAATTCCAAGGTGTGTCAGGAACTCAACCATTAAAATCCCAATTAGTCCCAGTCCGCTGCTCTTCCGCCATAGCACTGCCGACACTCCTGCCAGTGGAAACTGTTGCCCCCATAATTTTGATCAGCTCTATTAAATCCCCCCTGAACTGTGATTAATGGAGTTCAACGCGGGCAAGTGTCAGATCTTCCACTTGAGGCCTAACAAAGATCGGTCAGTGTATGGTCTGAAAACATCATGTCAGAGAATACTTTTTTTTCTGTGAAATAGCCGGTCCCGTTAAATTTAACAAAAGTTGCCCCAGTTCCCTGTTCTCACAAGTAATGAACGTTTTAAACCTTTCTCCAAAAATACAATGTGTAAAATGAGATATGGGTTAACAGTTCAGCACATGCAAAGAGCAAAATAAATGACTGAAGTTTCGACTGTCCCTCAGTAACCATATTATCATTTCTTTCATTCTGCAAAAGAAAGTTATCGTTTAATTAATGGTGATTAAAGCTGTTCTTATTTTATCACATTAGATGCATGTTATTCATTTAATAAAATTACTTCGCATTGATGAATTAAAAACGGTGATATCAAAATTACTTCTCTAATCGGGAATCGAACCCGGGTTCTCCCCCGCGATGGCTGGAATAGGTTATTCAATCATTTAAAGGTGCCCTCGAAAAATTTCACAACGGTGAATTAAAATCACTGCAACAATGTGTTTCTGTGTTGAAGAAGGGGCTTGAAAATAATAATAAAAACGCCAGGCAGTGCCCGTGGTGAGACAGGGTTCGAACTTTCATAAGTTGATGCTGCGAAGTAACCGCTGAGCTAAAGCTGACGTCGATTAAAGGCGAGAAACCGCTCAATATAAAGGATGAGCTCACAAACATCAGGCGAAGTGCAGTTTTGTCAACGTCAAGCCCCTCCTTTCTTATTCAGAGACATGAACGGGAGTCAGACGCCACAAACTTTAATTAAAGGCACAAATACGAGTAACACTTCCAAATTTTCACTGTTAAAATTATATCACTTTATTCCAAATCTGACTGCGTTGAATCTGAAAGTCAGCACCATAGGATTTTATGTTACTGCTGAAACTATTTTCTGTGCACGGTGGAAATAACCGGTCCTGTTCAATATGACAATACTTGCTCCAGATTCCTGGTGTCATCAGCAATGAACATTTTAAACCAGACTCCGAAAGTACAATGTGTAAAATGAGATATGGGTAACAGTTAACATGCAAAGCACAAAGAGAATGATTGAAGTAACGACTCTCGCTCAGTTATCATTTCTTTCATTGTGCAAAAGAAGATTATCGGTTCATTACTGATGCTTTTCCGTGAAAGCAACATTAAAGTTGAACAAAAAGCACTCGCCCAACGTGGGGCTCGAACCCACGACCCTGAAATTAAGAGTCTCATGCTCTACCGACTGAGCTTGCCGGGCCTGATAGGCCCGCACGTCCTTGTCACTGATTGCAGCCAGGCGCTTGGTGGCTCCGCCCCAGGGGTTTAACTTGTTCTGCAAACCACGAACCAGGTTCTCCTGAATTCCAGGATGTGTAAGGAAATCAAGCATCAAAAGCCCTTTCATTAACCTCAGGGATTCAGGCAATTTTCTGATCGCAAAGCGCTTTCAGTCCCTGTCAATATCTCTTGTCTTTTTCCCTATGTTTCCCGATTCTGTCTGTCTCTCTGGCTCTGTTTATTCTTTGTGTGGCCACCAGCGGGTTGATTTTCAACGAATACCTGTGCTTGTGTCTTGTCACATGAAATAAATGAGGAATTGTGGCCATTTTCTCCCTGACACTGGGGAATCAGTGAGACAGTCTTTGGAGCATGAGTCTGGTTATTGTGAAACAGCAAAGAAAATATAAACTCCGGGATTATCCGGAAGAACAGTGACCCCGACGTGATTTCAACACGCAGCCTTCAAATCTGGAGTCAGACGCGCTACCGTTGCGCCACGAGGCCCACAGTGTAAAAACGATGATGTTTGTATATATACACGTTCCACAAACACAGTTTCATTTCTCCTGCCTTCTCTTGATTCCTCAGTGTCATGCACAGAAGCGCCTGATGCCCTCATTTGTTTAAAGTAACAAGCAGACACAAACACAGGTATTCGTTCAAAATCAACCCGCAGGTGGCCACACACAGAATAAACAGAGCCAGAGAGACAGACAGAATCGGGAAACACCGGGAAATAGACAAGAGATATTGACAAGGACTAAAGCGCTTTGCGACCAGAAAGTTGTCTGAACCCCTGTGGTTAATTAAAGGGATTTTGATGCTTGAGTTCCTTATACACCTTGGGCTTATGGAGAACTTGGTTTGTAGTTTGCAAAAACGCGGCTCAGATATGCTGTTGTGTCCGGGCCGGTCCACCAGGCGCCTGGCTGCAATCAGTGTCCGGCCCGGCAAGCTCAGTCGGCAGAGCATGAGACTCTTAATCTCAGGGTCGTGGGTTCGAGCCCCACGTTGGGCGGAATCTTTTTGTTCAACTTTTATGTTGCTTTCAAAGCGTCATTATTTAACCGATGACATTGATTTGCACAATGAAAGAAATGCTAACTGAGGGAGAGTCCATACTTCAATACAAAAAGAAAACACTGCAGATGCTGGAAATCTGAAATAAAAACAGAAAATGCTGGAGACACTCAGCAGGTCAGGAAGCATCTGTGAAGAGAGAAACAGAGTTAACGTTTCAGGTCGATGACCTTTCGTAAGAACTGGAAAAAAGAGGTAATGGTACAGATTTATCAGCAAGTTTAGGGGCTGGGAAAGGGGGGAGGGGATGAAAGAATAAAAGGGAAGGACTGTGATAGGATAGAAGGCAGGAGAGGTTAAAAGACATTGAGAGATATTCAAGGCCAAAGGAGATGGTAATGGGACAGGTTAAGAAACCAAGGATGGCGGTAGATGAAGTGTAAATTGCGCTGGCAGAATGAAAGACAGCTGCCATGTGGGAGAGTAGAAAAGAAGACACAAATAAAAGGTGGGGATAAAAAATATATATATATGATAGGGGCCGAGTTTATGACCTGAAATTGTTGAAATCGATGTTGAGCCCAGAAGGCTGTAAAGTGCCTAATCGAAAGATGAGGTGCTGTTCCTCGAGCTTAAGCTGAGCTTCAGTGGAACAATGCAAGAGGCCGAGGACGGTGAGGTCTGAGTGGGAGTGGAGCGGAGAATTAAAGTAACAGGCAACCGGAAGCTCGAGGTCCCCCTTATGGACTGAATGGAGGTGTTCCGCAAAGCAGTCACCCAATCTGCGTTTGTTCTCCCCAATGTAGAGGAGACCACATCGTGAGCAGCGAATAAAGTATACCAAATTGCAAGAAGTACAAGTAAATCGCTGTTTCACCTAGAAGTGGTGTTTGAGGCACTGGACAGTGGGAAGGGGGGAGGTATAAGGGCTTGTGTTGCATCTCCTGCGCTTGCACGGGAAGGTGCCGGGCGATGGGGAAGGGGTGTTGGGGGTGATAGAGGAGTGGACCAGGGTGTCGCGGAGGGAGCGGTCCCTTCGGAATGCTGAAAGGGGAGGTGAGGGGAAGATGTGTTTGGTGGTGGGATCACGCTGGAGCTGACAGAAATGGTGGAGGATGATGCATTGAATGTGGAGGCTGGTGGGGTGAAAGGTGAGGACAAAGGGAACGCTATCGTGGTTCCGGGAGGAAGGGGCAGGTGTGAGGGCAGAATTGCAGGAGATAGAACGTACTCAATCAAGGGCCGTGTCAACCACAGTAAATGGGAATCCACGGTTGAGGAAAAAGGAAGACATGTCGGAAGCACTGGTATGGAAGGTGGCATCGTCAGAGCAGATGCGCCAGAGGCGGAGAAACTGGGATATTGGAATAGAGCCCTTACAGGAGGCAAGGTGGGAGGAAGTGTAGTCCAGGTAGCTGTGAGAGTCAGTGGGCTTGTAGTGAATGTCTGTCAATAACCTATCCCCAGAAATAGAGACGAAGAAGTCGAGGAAGGGAAGGAAAGAGTGGGAGATAGAACATGTGTAGGTGAGGGAAGGGTGGAAATCGGAAGCAAAGTCAATGAAATTATCTAGTTCAGGGCGAGAGCAGGAAACGGCACCAATACAGTCATCAATGTACCGGAAAAAGAGGTGAGGGAGGGGACCTGAGTACGACTGGAACAAAGAGTGTTCCACATATCCCACGAAAAGGCAGGCATAGCTAGGACGCATGCGGGTTCCCATAGCAACACCTTTGATTTGGAGGAAGTGAGTGGAGTCAAAGGAGAAATTGGTCAATGTGAGAACAAGTTCAGCCAGGTGGAGGAGGGTGGTGGTGAATGGGAACTGGTTGAGCCTCTGTTCAAGGATGAAGTGGAGCGCCCTCAGGCCATCCTGGTGGGGGATGGAGGTGTAGAGGAATTGTACGTCCATAGTGAAAAGGAGGCGTTTGGGGCCAGGAAACTGGAAACTGGTGTTAAAGTGGCAGAGGGCGTCGGAAGAGTCACGGATGTTGGTGGGAAGAGACTGGAAAAGGGGAGCAAAAATAGATTCAAGATAGGAAGAGATAAGATCCGTGGGGAAAGAACAGGCTGAAACGATGGGTCTACCAGGGCAGTCATGTTTGTGGATCTTGAGTAGGAGGTAGAAGCGGGCTGTGTGGGGTTGGGGAACTATGAGGTTGGCGGAAGTGGGGGGAAGATCTCCAGAGGAGATAAGAACATAAGAACATAAGAACATAAGAAATAGGAGCAGGAGTAGGACATTCGGCACTTCGAGCCTGCCCCGCCATTCAATCAGATCAGGCTGATAATCTGCCTCAATTCCATTCACCGGCACTATCACCATATCCCTTGATGCCCTTACTCGTAGAAATCTATCGACTTCTGTTTTGAATATAATCAATGACTGAGCCTCCACAGCCCTCTGCGGTAGAGAATTCCAAAGATTCACCACCCTCTGTGGGAAGAAATTTCTTCTCATCTCAGTCCTGAATGGCCTACCCTTTATCCTGAGGGTTCTGGACTCCCCAGCCAAGGGAAATATTCTCCCAGCATCCACCGTATCAAGGCCTGTAATAATTTTGCATGCTTCAATAGAGATCCCCTCTCAGTCTTCTGAATTCAAGAGAATAGAGGCCTAGTTTACTCAATCTCTTCTCATACGAGGTCAGTGACAGTCTTGGAAACAGTGACTTGATATTCAGTAGTGGGGTCATGCTTCAGGTGGAGGTAGGAGGAGGTGTCGGAGAGTTGGCGTTCAGCTTCCGCTAGGTAGAGGTCGGTTCGCCAAACAACAACAGCACCACCCTTGTCAGCTGGTTTTGTGCTTTGCATATTAACTGTTAACTGTTACCCATATCTCATTTTGCACAGTATATGGGCTACTCCAGCTCCTAATTCTTTCGGTCTTATGTTCTTATGTCCTTACACAGGCGAGCAAACTCGCCCCTGGAGATGCATAAGGAGCAAGTTCCAACAAAATGATTCCGCAAACGTGATAGTTGCTACACTGCGGAATCGTCACCACTTTCAGTACCAGGTCAGATGGAAATGTTAAGGGAGCAGGTGAACCGCTGAATCCCACTTTTAAGGGATGTCCCAAAGCGCTTGACACTGGTGTCAATACAAATGAGTTCCACTGAGTAATTAAAAGTAAAGAATGTCAGAAGTGGGATTCGAACCCACGCCTCCAGAGGAGACTGCGACCTGAACGCAGCGCCTTAGACCGCTCGGCCATCCTGACTTGTTAATGTCATTTCTGCAGCTCATCACTTCCGCATTTCGAAAGTTTCACTCCTGGTGCTTGTGCAATGCTGCTCGAAGGCTCCCTGACCGGGATATCATCTCCCCCGGGGTTTTCCTGAGCCTGAGCTCGGTGTATGGGGAGCTTTAGCCCGGGTCCCTGGTATCTTGCAGCCCAGGGATGGACAATAACCCGCTGAGCTCTGAAGCTGGGGAAGAACAAATAATTAATGGGTTTGTTTCCGCGTCTGAAAAGCGGCTCAGATCTGCTGGTATTAACCGAGGCCGGGGCTGCGAGATATTGCATTTTGTTCACGTTTAATCAGAGGAATATCCGCAGTCAGGAGCTGAAAAGGGCCAAGAGCTGAAAAAACACAAGAAACAAGATAAGAAATGTCAGCAATTGTGATCAACTCTTTAATGTGTTTTCTGGTAGTTTAGTGGTTTAATTGTTTTAATCACCATTCATTAACCGACAGCGTTGTTTTGCAGAATGAAAGAAATGCTCAGGGATAGTCGAAACTTGAATAATTTAACTTTAATAATTGGCGAAACTTTATTCATTGATGAAGTTTTATACCCTATCTGAATTTACACACTGTGTATTTTAGGAGTCTGTTTTAAATTGGTCATTGCTTCTGACACAAGAAACCTCTTAAATTTATTTCGCAGCAAAAATATTCTCTAACATAATGTTTCCGCCCGGGCTCGAACCGGGGACCTTTCGCGTGTGAGGCGAACGTGATAACCGCTACACTACGGAAACCTCTGCTCAACTTAATTTGCAGAAAGCACTGTTCAGAGAGAAGGTGCAATGCAGAATCGCTCTTTCTGCAATAATTTCCTTTCACTCGCATTGCTCTGAGCGAACTGCACAAGTCAAAAATATTCCTTTCAAACTCATTAACCTCCCGAATTTCCTTCCCGCCGAATCTTCTGAATCAGATGCCTCTAGTTTTGCCCACTCCAACAATGTCCCTTTGCAATTTTCTGCTCCCATCCACACTACTTACTCTGTCACTAACATAGTGTCGTTAAACTTGGTAATATATGCCTATAGAAGACTTTTGGAGGACCTTTTATGTTAGCTGCCATTCTATTCTCATACCCTCTCTTTTCCCCTCTGATTTTCCTTTCCACTTCTCCTCTGAAGTTTTTATATTCAAATATATTAGGATAGTTGAAGCCCCCATTATCACTAGTCTATACTTCATAGTCATGTAGTCATAACAGCACAGAAGGAGGCCATTCGGCCTATCGATTCTGTTCCAGCTCTCTGTGGAGCAATCCAGTCTGTCCCATCCGTCCGCTCTGTCCCCGTAGCCCTGCGAGTTTATTTTCCTAAAGTGCCTATCCAGTCACCCCTTGAAAACATTGAGTATCTGCGTGTCCACCACTTCTGTTGGCAGCGAGTTCCAGGTCCTCACCACTCGCTGCGTAAAAAAGTTTTCTTCACATCCCCCCTGTATCTCTTGCCCAAAACCTTAAATCTGTGTCCCCTAGTCCTTGTACCATCAACTAGTGGGAACAGCCTTTCCCCATCTACCCGATCTAAACCCGTCATAATCTTGTACACCTCTATCAAATCACCCCTCAACCTCCTTTGTCTTAAAATACTCCTGTGCAGCACCTTGGGACGTTTTACTACGTTAAAGGCGCTATATAAATACAGGGGTTGTTGTTGTTGTTGTTGTAATGAAGACAAATCCAGCTTCTCCAACCTGTCCTTAGGCTAAGATCCCCCATCCCTGGAACCATTCTGGTAAATCTCCTCTGCATCCTCTCAAGGGCCTTCACATCCTTCCTAAAGTGTGGTGACCAGAACTGGACACAGTACTCCAGTTGTGGCCTAACCAGCGCTTTATAAAGGTTCAGCGTAACTTCTCTACTTTTGTACTCAATATTTCTATTTATGAAGCCCAGGATCTCATATGCTTTGCTAACCACTTTCGCAATATGTCCTGCCACCTTCATGGACCTATGTACATTATCTCCCTGGTCCCTCTTTCCCTGCACAGTCTTTAAAACTGTGCCATTAAGTGTATATTGCCTCTCCCTGTTCCTTCTGCCAAAATGCATCACTTCACTCTTCTCTGTATTAAATTCCATCTGCCATTTGCCTGCCCATTCTGCTAACCTTTCTATGTCCTGCTGCAGTCGATTGGTATCATCCTCACTGTTTGCCACACCCCCAAGTTTGGTGTCATCGGCAAATTGAGAAATTCTAATCTGTATTCCAATATACAGGTAATTTATATGTATCAAAAAAAGCAGTGGCTCCAGCACTGACCCTTGGGGACCACCACTGTCTACCATCCTCCAGTCTGAAAAACAGCCATTTACCACAACTCTCTGTTTTCTATCCTTAAGCCAATTCCTTGTCCAAGCTGCCACTGACCCACCTATTCGATGAACCTCAATTTTCTTAACCAGCCTTCTATGTGCTACCTTGTCAAACACCTTCCTAAAATCCATGCAGACAACATCCATTGCATTCCCTTCATCAATGCTCCCTGTTACTTCATCAAAAAATTCAATTAGATTATTCAAACACGATCTGTCTTTTACAAATCATTTTAATTAGCTTAAAACTCTCCAAGTGTCCGTTAATTTTTTCCTTGATTATTGTTTTGAGAACTTGACCCACCACTGATGTTAAACTGAGCGGCCTGTAGTTACTAGGATTGTCCTTACACCATTTCTTGAAAAGTTCTTGCATCTCTCTATAATTTCCCTGCAAATTTGCTCCTCCATATTTCCCACTAGTTGGTGGCCTATAGAATACACCTAGTAATGTAATGGCCCCTCTATTATTTCTTAACTCTAGCCATATAGATTCTGTCCTTGACCCCTCCAGGAGATCCTCACTCTTCAGCACTGTAACATACTCCTTAACCAATACTGCCACACCACCTCCTATCTTTCCTTCCCTATCTTTCCTGTACACCTTCTATCCAGGAATATTTAATACCCAATCCTGCCCTTTTTTGAGCCAGGTCTCCGTTATTGCGACAACATCACATTCCCATGTGGCTATCTGCACCTGCAGCTCACCAACCTTGTTTACTACGTTTCGGGCGTTCACATACATCCACTGTAAACCTATCTTCGACCATCCTGTGTTCTCTCTTAGTCTGACCCCACCTAATACCTTACTATTTCTTACTTTAGTGGTATCCGTCTCTCCAGATCCTTTGTGGACCTTGTTTGTCCTTTATCTTGTTACGTCTTGGTGCACACACCCCTGCCAACTTAATTTAAAACCTCCCCAACAGTGCTCGCAATCCTCCCCATGAGGATCTTGGTACAAGCTCTGTTGAGCTGCAACCCGTCCAGCCTGTACTGGTCCCACATCCCCCAGAACCGGCCCCAATGCCACCGGAATCTCATCCCTCTTTCTACCTATGTCGTTGGTACCGATATGGACCTCGACCTCTGGCTGTTCACCTTCGCCCCTCAGAATATTCTGCAGCTGCTCAGTGACATCCTTGACCCTGGCACCGGGGAGGCAACATTACCATCCTGGAGTCATGTCTGTCCTCCTCTTCTGCCTGTCGGTCACCCAATCCCTCTCTGCCTGCACAAACCTTAGCTGCGGGGTGACCACCTCCTGAAACGTGCTGTCCACGTAGCTGTCAGGCTCTTGGATGCACCGCAGTGACGCCAGCTGCTGATCAAGGTCCAAAACCCGGAGCTCGAGCTCCTCCAGCTGATGACCCTTCCTCTACAGCTGGTTGTGCAGGACACGAGAAGCGCCCTGGATTTGCCACATGGCACAGGATGCATATTCCGTGGGACTGAGCTCCCCTGCCATGTATTTACTTATTCAACTATTAACTAACTTTACAGAAAATTAAGACTAAGATGGACCTAATTAAAGTTATTAATGCAATATATTATTAACAGTTACTAATTTAACACAGTATTAATTTTGTGCTAACAGTCTCTTGTGTGAAAACTTATCAAATGCCTGCTAGAAGTCATCATATTAAATCTAGAAAATCCCTCCTCTTGATTCAGTTTTCATTTTCCTCGTGTCTCTGGTAATTTATCCTCTACTATGAAGACCCATACAAAGTAATTATTTAGCATGTCTGCCATGTCCTTATTTTCAATTACAGTATCAAATGGCTCTGTCTTTAAG
This sequence comes from Squalus acanthias, assembly GCA_030390025.1. Taxonomy (NCBI): domain Eukaryota; kingdom Metazoa; phylum Chordata; class Chondrichthyes; order Squaliformes; family Squalidae; genus Squalus; species Squalus acanthias. The sequence goes on along the minus strand of JASTWF010000029.1, from coordinate 10,082,261 downwards.
GGGCCCACATTCTCCTTCGCCTCCCTCTTTATCATAATATACTCATAAAAACATTTCACAGGTTTATTCTCGTATTCGCTTTCCACAACGTTCTTTGCATCCCTTTGCTGTCCAAAGAGACTTGGGGGCCTATGTACACAGATCTTTAAAATATCATGGAAAGGTACAGAAAATAATCCAAAAGGCTAATGGAATGCTGGCCTTTATATCTAGAGGACTAGAATACAAGGGGGTAGAAGTTATGCTGCAGCTGTACAAAGCCCTGGTTAGGCCTCAGCTGGAGTATTGTATTCAGTTTGGGGCAGAGATGTTGGATGGCCGTGTTCCCAGGATGGGTTAACTACTATATCCTGTAAGTTAAGGTTGCCCCATGATCTCATGCTGTTATGCTCAGTGTTGTGTGTTTTGCTGGGCTTGAAGCATCTATTAAGTAAATATTAAATTGATTTATATATACACACGTGTATATGACACATATTCTCTTTGAATTGTCTTTTGACGAGAGGCAGGAATAATTATATTAAATTTCCTTCACATATTCAGGAACTATAACCTGCTTGATTTAGTTCTCGTACCCGGGCACAATGTCCAGAATATGCAAGAATGATTATATCCAAATACTCTCAATGTCCCCAACTGCACTTTATTTATGTTGAAATGTATCAAATTACTCGATCACTCATTCCATATATTTATCGATTCAATAATATGGAAAAAAAATATTTCATCTGCGCCAGTTCCTTACTACAAAACTTCCTGTCCCTTTTTTGTCACACTTCTGTGCCAACTTTACTGTAATAAATTGCTCTCTCCAGAATTATAATGGCAACTCTCTATGTCACCACTTGGTGCCGCTGCAGCAGCACAGATTTACCTGCCCCAGCGTCTCACTGCACACCATTCTCTGGTTCAACCCACTGTAGCTACCTTGCATATTACTCTAAGCTTTGCTGTAAACCACAATGTGGGGACTTTAAAATGGGGACCCAATGACGTCTGGAACCCCAACTCCCTAACCCTGTTACGTAAGTTACATAAGAATCAGGAGCAGGAATAGGCCATTAAAACATAAGAACATAAGTAATAGGAGCAGTAGTAGGCCATTCGCCCCTTCGAGCCTGCACTGCCATTCAATGAGATCATGGCTTATCTTCTGCCTCAATTCCATTCACCGGCCATATCCCTTGATGCCCTTACTCGTCAGAAATCTATCTACAACTGTTTTGAATATTCCCAATGACTGAGCCTCCACTGCCCTCTCATAGTCATAGAGTCATAGAGTTATACAGCACAGAAAGAGGCCCTTTGTCCCATCGTGTCCGCGCCGGCCATCAAGCCCTGTCTATTCTAATCCCATTTTCCAGCACTTGGTCTGTAGCCTTGTATGCTGTGGCGTTTCAAGTGTTCATCTAAATGCTTCTTGAATGTTGTGAGGGTTCCTGCCTCTACCACCCTTTCAGGCAGTGAGTTCCAGATTCCAACCACCCTCTGGGTGAAAAGGTTTTTCCTCAAATCCCCTTTAAACCTCCTGCCACTTACCTTGAAACTATGCCCCCTGGTTATTGACCTTTCTACTAAGAAGAAAAGTTCCTTTCGATCTACCCTATCTACGCCCCTCATAAATTTGTACACCTCAATCAGGTCCCCCCTCAGCCTTCTCTGCTCTAAGGTAAACAACCCCAGCCTGTCCAGTCTCTCTTCATAGCTGAAGCACTCCAGCCCAGGTAACATCCTGGTGAATCTCCTCTGCACCCTCTCCAATGCAATCACATCCCTCCCATAGTGTGGTGACCAGAACAGCACACAGTATTCCAGCTGTGGCCTAACTAACATTTTGTACAGCTCCATCATAACCTCCCTGCTCTTGTATTCTATGCCTCGGCTAATGAAGGCAAGTATCCCATATGACTTTTTTACCACCTTATCTACCTGTCCTGCTGCCTTCAGGGATCTATGAACATGCACACCAAGGTCCCTCTGATCATCTGTCCTTCCTAGGGTCCTACCATTCATTGTGTATTCCCTTGCCTTGTTTGTCCTCCCAAAATGCATCACCTCACACTTTTCAGGGTTAAATTCCATTTGCCACTGTTCTGCCCATCTAACCATCCTGTCTATATCGTCCTGTAGCCTGAGGCTTCCCTCCTCGCTATTTACCACTCCACCAATGTTACTGTCTTCTGCAAACTTACTGATCATACCTCCTACATTCATATCTAAATCATTAATGTACACTACAAACAGCAAAGGACCCAGCACCGATCCCTGTGGTACACCACTGGACACAGGCTTCTAGTCACAAAAACAACCTTCGACCATCACGCTCTGCCTCCTGCCACGAAGCCAATTTTTGATCCAATGTGCCAAATTGCCGTGGATCCCATGGGCTTTTACCTTCTTGACCAGTCTCCCACGATGGACTTTGTCAAAAGCCTTACTGAAGTCCATGTAGACTACATCAACTGCACTACCCTCATCCACACGCCTACAATTAGGTCCAGTACCACCCCCTCTCTTGTAGGACTTTCTACATGCTGGCACAAAAAGCTCTCCTGGATGCACTTTAAGAATTCCGCACCCTCTAAGCCTTTCACACTCTGACTATCCCAATTAATATTGGGGAATTTGAAATCCCCTACTATTATTCCTCTATTATTTCTACACTTCTCTGAGATTTGCCTACATCTCTGTTCCTCTATCTCCCCCTGACTGTTTGGGGGCCTATAGTACACTCCCTGCAAAGTGATTGCCCTCTTTATGTTGTTAAGTTCTACCAATATGGCCTCATTAGAGGAACCTGCTAAGATATCATCCCTCCTTACAGAAGTAATTGACTCCTTGATTAATATTGCGAAACCCGCTCCTCTTTTACACCCACCTATGTTTCGCCTGAAGTTTCTATACCTCGGAATATTCAGCTGCCAGTCCTGCCCCTCCCTCAACCATGTCTCGGTGGTAGCAACAATATCATACTCACATGTGTTTATCAACACCTTCAATTCATCTGCGTTACTCGCAAGACTCTTTGCATTAAATAAATGCCATCCAGCCTTGCCATACTCCCTTGTGCCGTTACATATTTGCTCTGCCTTCCAAGCTGACTTGTTTTTTCCTCTATATTTGACTGTTTATCACCCCCTACTATTGCCCCACAACCGTATCCCATCCCCCTGCCAAGTTAGTTTACGCCCCCCTCCCCGACCCCCAACAGTACAAGCAAACCTCCCCGCAAGGATGTCGGTCCCGTTCCAGTTCAGGTGCAACCCGTCTTACTTGTACAGCTCCCATCTTCCCCAGAAGCAGAACCAGTGATCCAGGAAACTAAAGCCCTCCCTCCTGCATCAACTCTTTAGCCACGCATTCATCTTCTCTATCTTCCTATTCCTATACTCACTAGCACGTGGCACTGGCAGTTATCCAGAGAATACAACCTTTGAGGTCCTGCTTTTTAATCTGCTACCTAGCTCCCTAAATTCTTGTTGCAGGACCTCATCTCTCTTTCTACCCTTGTCGTTGGTACCAATGTAAACCACGACCTCTTACTGTTCGCCCTCCCCCTTCAGAATGCCCTGCAACCGTTCAGTGACATCCTTGACCCTGGCACAAGGGAGGCAACATACCATCAGGGAGTCACGTCTGCGACCACAGAAACGTCTATCTGTTCCCCTTAGGATAGAATCCCCTGTCACTATTGCTCTCCCACTCTTTTTCCTCCCCTCCTGTGCAGCTGAGCCACTCGTAGTGCCACGGACTTGGCTCTTGCTGCATTCCCCTGAGAAACCTTCTCCCCCAGCACTATCCAAAACGGAAAATCTGTTGGAGAGGGAGATGGTCCCAAGGGACTCCTGCACTACCTTCCAAGTTCTTTTACTCTGTCTGGCGGTCACCTATTTCCTGTCTGTCTGTCTAACTGCGGGGTGACCACCTCATTAAACGTGCTACCCACGAAGATCTCAGCTTCGCGGATGCTCCACAGTGATTCCAGCCGCAGCTCCAGCTCGAAATGCGGATTTCGATTAGATGCAGCTGAAGACACTTCCTGCACATGTTTTCGACTTGGACACCTAAAGTGTCCCTGATTTCCGACATAGCACAGGAGGTGCACTCCACGCAGCCGAGCTGCCCTGCCATGTCCTACCCTTAATTTACTCCCTTTACTTCCTTTAAATTAAATAATATTAAATACACTAGGGACCATACTACCATCTGGGGTAGAGAATTCCAAAGATTCACCACCCTCTGTGTGAAGAAATTTCTTCTCATCTCAGTCCTGAATGGCCTACCCTTTATCCTGAGGCTGTGCCCTTGGTTCTGGACTCCCCAGACAAGTGAAACATTCTCCCAGCATCCACCCTATCAAGCCCTGTAATAATTTTGTATGCTTCAATGAGATCCCCTCTCATTGTTCTGAAATCAAGGGAATAGAGGCCTAGTTTACTCAATCTCTTCTCATAGGACAGTCCCCCCATCCCAGGAATCAATCTCGTGAACCTTCATTGCACTCCATCTATGGCAAGTATATCCTTCCTTAGGCAAGGAGACCAAAATTGTACACAGTACTCCAGGTCTGGTCTCACCAAGGCATTATATAATTGGAGTAAGACTTCTTTACTCCTGTACCCAAATCCTCTTGTAATGAAGGCCAGCATACCATTTGCCTTCCATAATGGCTTGCTGCACCTGCACATTCACTTTCAGTGACTCATGTACATGGACAACCAGGTCCCTTTAAGCATCTGCATTCCCCAATCTTTCACCATTCAGGAAATACTCTGCCTTTCTGTTTTTTCTTCCAAGATGGATAACTTCACATTTATCCACATTATTATCCATCTGCCATGTTCTCGCCCACTCACTGTACCTGAATAAGATCATGACTGACCTTCTACCTCAACTGCACTTTCCCTTGCGATCCCCATATCCCTTGATTCTCCTAAAGTCCAAAAGCCCCGTACAATTGCAGCAAGACTTCTTTACTCTTGTACTCCAACCCACTTGCAATAAAGGCGAACATGCCAAACACCTTCCTAACTGCTTGCTGTACATGCACGTTAACTTTCTGTATTCCGTGTAAAAGGACATTCAAATCCTTGAATATACTCAATGACTGGGCATCCACTGCCCACTGAGGTTGAGAATTCCAAATGTTCACAACCCTCTGAGTGAAGAAATGTCATCTCATCTCATTCTCAAATGGCCGGCCCCTTATCCTGAGACTCTATCCCCTAGTTCTACACTCTCCAGCCAGGGGAATCAGCCTCTCAGCGTCTATCCTTTCAAGCCCTACAAGAAAATTGTACCTTTCAATGAGAACACCTCTCGTTCTTCTGAACTCGAGAGAATACAGGCCCAAGCTACTCAATCTCTCCTCAAAGTACAACCCCATCATCATAGGAATCAATCAGGTTTGATTCCCAGTCAGGGAATTCAGTTCTGACAAAGACAATGGAAGTCTGTGAGACTCTTAATAATTGTTTTAATTAACCCAGGATAATTTGTGTTGCACACTGAAGGAAATGCTAACATGTTTGCCGGATGACAGTCAAAATTTAATAACTTTTTTTCTAGGATCATAGATTTACCGCAGAAGCCAGCTATTCATCCCAATGTTTCCGTAGTGTAGTGGTTATCACGTTCGCCAAACACGCGAAAATTCCCCGGTTCGAAACCGGGCGGAAACATTTTGTAAATCATGTTCAATTAAATAGGAGAAAAATGGGACAATTCGCATTTCTTATTCAATATAACAAAGTCCTGTTACATTTGTGTTTCTCTGTACAGTTCTGCACACACTCAAAACACTACAGTGTCGCTCGCTCACTCCGGTTTCCAGCCCTGACGCTGCAGAAAGCCTCTCTCAAAGCTGCACATTCCGGCTGCTTTCAGTTGAATTGTGAAAGATTATTCAAGGATCCTGCAGCTTTGCCTCGGTTCACAACAGCAGATCTAAGCCGCGTTTCTGCAAACTACGAGCCAAGTTCTCCAGAATTCCAAGGTGTATAAGGAAATCAACCATTAAAATCCCTTTCATTAACCACAGGGGTTCAGGCAATTTTCTATGATTCTATAAATTGTTATTAAAGTTTGACTGTCATCCGGTAAACATGTTAGCAATTCCTGCAGTGTGCAACAAAATGTTGTGGCTTGATTAATGATAATAGAAACGATTGTGAAGTGTCTCACAGACTTCAATTATCCCTTAATACCGTTGGTTAACTAAAATCTATCAATCGCAGATTAAAATGAGCAATTAATGTAGCATCTCTGAAATAGCTATCCAATTAGTCCCTGTCCGCTGCTCTTCCCCCATAGCCCTGCTGACACTCCTGCCAGTGGAAACTGTTGCCCCCATAATTTTGATCACCTCTATTAAATCCCCCCTGAACTGTGATTAATGGAGTTCAACGCGGGCAAGTGGCAGATCATCCACTTGGGGCATAACAAATATCGGTCAGTGTATGGTCTGAAAACATCATGTCAGAGAATACTTTTTTTTCTGTGAATTAGCTGGTTCCGTTAAATTTAACAAAAGTTGCCCCAGATCCCTGCTCTCACAAGTAATGAACATTTTAAACCATTCTCCTAAAATACAATGTGTAAAATGAGATATGGGTTAACAGTTCATCACATGCAAAGAGCAAAATAAATGACTGAAGTTTCGACTGTCCCTCAGTATTCAAATTATCATTTATTTCATACTGCAAAAGAAAGTTATCGTTGAATTAATGGTGATTAAAGCAGTTCTTATTTTATTACATTAGATGCATGTTATTCATTTAATAAAATTACTTCGCATTCATGAATTAAAAACGGTGATATCAAAATAACTTCCCTAACCGGGAATCGAACCCGGGTCGCTCGCGATGCTTGGAATAGGTTATTGAATCATTTAAAGGTGCCCTCGAAAATTTTCACACTGCTAAATTTAAATCAGTGCTACAATTTGTTTTTGGTGTTGAAGAAGGGGATTGAAAATGATAATAAAAACGCCAGGCAGCGCCCGCGGTCAGACAAGTTTCGAAGTGTTGCGAAGTAACCGCTGAGCTAAAGCTGACGCCGAGTAAAGTGCGAGAAACCGCTCCATATAAAGGATGAGCTCACACACATCAGGCGCAGTGCAGTCTGGTCATCGTCAAGCCCCTCCTTTCTTGTTCAGAGACATGAACGGGAGTCAGACGCCACAAACTTTAATTAAAGGCACAAATACGAGTAACGCTTACTTCCAAATTTTCACTTTTAAAATTATATCACTTTATTCCAAATCTCACTGCGTTGAATCTGAAAGTCAGCACCATGGGATTTGATGTTCACTGCTGATTCTATTTTCTGTGCACGGTGGAAATAACCGGGCCTGTTGAATGTGACAAAAGCTGCTCCAGATTCCTGGTGTCATTTTAAACCAGACTCCTACAGTACATTGTGTAAAATGAGATATGGGTAACAGTTGGCTAACAGTTAACATGCAAAGCACAAATAAAATGATTGAAGTATCGACTCTCGCTCAGTTATCATTTCTTTCATTGTGCAAAAGAAGTTTATCGGTGAATTAATGATGCTTTTCCGTGAAACCAACATAAAAGTTGAGCAAAATGCACGCGCCCAACGTGGGGCTCGAACCCACGACCCTGAGATTAAGAGTCTCATGCTCTACCGACTGAGCTAGCCGGGCCTGACAAACTCGCACGTCCTTGTCACTGATTGCACCCAGGCGCCTGGTGGCTCCTCCCCAGGGGTTTAACTTGTTCTGCAAACCACGAACCAGGTTCTCCTGAATTCCAAGGTGTATAAGGAAATCAAGCATCAAAAACCCTTTCATTAACCTCAGGGATTCAGGCAATTTTCTGATCGCAAAGCGCTTTCAGTCCTTGTCAATATCTCTTGTCTATTTCCCTGTGTTTCCCGATTCTGTCTGTCTCTCTGTCTCTGTTTATTCTGTGTGTGGCCACCTGCAGGTTGATTTTCAACGAATACCTGTGCTTGTGTCTTGTCACATGAAATAAATAAGGAATTGTGGCCATTTTCTCCCTGACACTGGGGAATCAGTGAGACAGTCTTTGGAGCATGAGTCTGGTTATTGTGAAACAGTAAAGAAAACATAAACTCCGGATTATCCGGAAGAACAGTGACCCCGACGTGATTTGAACACGCAGCCTTCTGATCTGGAGTCAGACGCGCTACCGTTGCGCCACGAGGCCCACAGGACAAACGGGTATGTTTGTATATATACACGTTTCACAAACACTGTTTCATTTCTCCTGCCTTTTCCTGATTTCCCAGTGTCATGCACAGAAGCGCCTCATGCCCTCATTTGTTTAAAGTAACAAGCACACACAAACACAGGTATTCGTTCAAAATCAACCTGCAGGTGGCCACAAACAGAATAAACAGAGCCAGAGAGACAGACAGAATCGGGAAACTCCGGGAAATGGACAAGAGATATTAACAAGGACTAAAGCGCTTTGCGATCAGAAATTTGCCTGAATCCCTGAGGTTAATGAAAGGGATTTTGATACTTGATTTCCTTACACACCTTGGGCTTCTGGAGAACTTGGTTCGTAGTTTGCAGAAACGCGGCTCAGATATGCTGTTGTCCGGGCCGGAGCCACCAGCCGCCTGGCTGCAATCAGCGACCAGGATGTGCGGTTTCAGCAGGCCCGGCGAGCTCAGTCGATGGAGCATGAGACTCTTAATCTCAGAGTCGTGGGTTCAAGCCCCACTTAGGGCGGAAGCATTTTGTTCAACTTTTATATTGCTTTCAAAGCGTCATTAGGAACCGATGACCTTCTTTTGCATAATGAAGAAATGCTAACTGAGGGAGAGTCATACTTCAATACAAAAAGAAAATACTGCAGATGCTGGAAATCTGAAATAAAAACAGAAAATGCTGGAGCAGGTCAGGCAGCATCTGTGAAGAGAGAAACAGAGTTAACGTTTCAGGTCGATGAACTTTCGTCAGAACTGGAAAAAAGAGGTAATGGAACAGATTTTTCAGCAAGTGTACGGGCTGGGAAAGGGGGGAGGGGATGAAAGAACAAAAGGGAAGGTCTGTGTTAGGATACAAGGCTGCAGATGTTAAGAGACATTGAGAAATATTCAAGGCAAAAGGAGATGGTAATGGGACAGGTTAAGAAACCAAGGATGGCTGTAGATGAAGTGTAAATTGCGCTGGCAGAATGAAAGACAGCTGCCATGTGGGAGAGAAGAAAAGAAGACACAAATAAAAGGTGTGGATAAAAAGTATACATATATGATAGGGGCCGAGTTTATGATCTGAAATTTTTGAACTCTGTGTTGAGCCCAGTAGTCTGTCAAGTGTCTAATCGAAAGATGAGGTGCTGTTCCTCGAGCTTAAGCTGAGCTTCAGTGGAACAATGCAAGAGGCCGAGGACGGTGAGGTCTGAGTGGGAGTGGAGTGGAGAATTAAAGTGACAGGCGACCGGAAGCTCGTGGTCCCCCTTACGGACTGAACGGAGGTGTTCCGCAAAGCAGTCACCCAATCTGCATTTGGTCTCCCCATTGTAGAGGAGACCACATCGTGAGCAGTGAATACAGTATACTAAATTGCAAGAAGTACAAGTAAATCGCTGTTTGACCTGGAAGGGGAGTTTGGGGCCCTGGACAGTGGGAAAGGGGGAGGTATAAGGGCTTGTGTTGCATCTCCTGCGCTTGCACGGGAAGGTGCCGGGCGAAGGGGAAGGGGTGTTGGGGTTGATAGAGCAGTGGACCAGGGTGTCGCAGAGGGAGCGGTCCCTTCGGAATGCTGAAAGGGGAGGTGAGGGGAAGATGTGTTTGGTGGTGGGATCACGCTGGAGGTGACAGAAATTGTGGAGGATGATCCGTTGAATGTGGAGGCTGGTGGGGTGAAAGGTGAGGACAATGTAAACTCTATCATGGTTCCAGGAGGGAGGGGCAGGGGTGAGGGCAGAATTGCAGGAGATAGAACGGACACGGTCAAGGGCCGTGTCAACCACAGTAAAGGGGTATCCTCGATTGAGGAAAAAGGAAGACATGTCGGAAGCACTGGTATGGAAGGTGGCATCGTCAGAGCAGATGCGCCAGAGGCGGAGAAACTGGGAGATTGGAATAGAGCCCTTACAGGAGGCGGGGTGGGAGGAAGTGTAGTCCAGGTAGCTGTGAGAGTCAGTGGGCTTGTAGTGAATGTCTGTCAATAACCTATCCCCAGAGATGGAGACGGAGAAGTCGAGGAAGGGAAGGAAAGAGTCGGAGATGGACCATGTGAAGGTGAGGGAAGGGTGGAAATTGGAAGCAAAGTGAATGAAATTATCTAGTTCAGGGCGAGAGCAGGAAACGGCACCAATACAGTCATCAATGTACCGGAAAAAGAGGTGAGGGAGGGGACCTGAGTAGGACTGGAACAAAGAGTGTTCCACATATCCCACGAAAAGGCAGGCATAGCTAGGACGCATGCGGGTTCCCATAGCAACACCTTTGATTTGGAGGAAGTGAGTGGAGTCAAAGGAGAAATTGGTCAATGTGAGAACAAGTTCAGCCAGGCGGAGGAGGGTGGTGGTGGATGGGAACTGGTTGAGCCTCTGTTCAAGGATGAAGTGGAGCGCCCTCAGGCCATCCTGGTGGGGGATGGAGTTGTAGAGGGATTGTACGTCCATAGTGAAAAGGCGGCGTTTGGGGCCAGTAAACTGGAAACTGGTGTTAAAGTGGCGGAGGGTGTCGGAAGAGTCGCGGATGTAGGTGGGAAGAGACTGGACAAGGGGAGAAAAAATAGAGTTGAGATAGGAAGAGATAAGTTCCGTGGGGCAAGAACAGGCTGAAACGATGGGTCTACCAGGGCAGTCCTGTTTGTGGATCTTGGGAAGGAGGTAGAATCGGGCTGTGTGGGGTTGGGGAACTATGAGGTTGGCGGAAGTGGGGGGAAGATCTCCAGAGGATATAAGAACATAAGAACATAAGAAATAGAAGCAGGAGCAGGACATTCGGCACTTCGAGACTGCCCCGCCATTCAATCAGATCAGGCTGATCTTCTGCCTCAATTCTATTCACTGGCACAATCACCATATCCCTTGATGCCCTTACTCGTCAGAAATCTATCTACTTCTGTTTTGAATATGACCAATGACTGAGCCTCCACAGCCCTCTGCGGTAGAGAATTCCAAAGATTCACCACCCTCTGTGGGAAGAAATTTCTTCTCATCTCAGTCCTGAATGGCCTACCCTTTATCCTGAGGGTTCTAGACTCCCCAGCCAAGGGAAATATTCTCCAGCATCCACCCTATCAAGCCCTGCAATAATTTTGCATGCTTCAATCAGATCCCCTCTCATTCTTCTGAATTCAAGAGAATACAGGCCTAGTTTACTCAATCTCTTCTCATACGAGGTCAGTGACAGTCTTGGAAACGGTGACTTGATTTTCGGTAGTGGCGTCATGGTCCAGGCGGAGGTAGGAGGAGGTGTCGGAGAGTTGGCGTTCAGCCTCCGCTAGGTAGAGGTCGGTTCGCCAAACAACAACAGCACCACCCTTGTCAGCAGGTTTTGTGCTTTGCATTTTAACAGTTAACTGTTACCCATATCTCACTTTACACATTATATGGGCTACTCCAGCTCCTAATTCTTTCGTTCTTATGTTCTTATGTCCTTCCACAGGAGAGCACACTCGCCCCTGGACATGCATAAGGAGCAAGTTCCAACAAAATGATTCCGCAAACGTGATAGTTGCTACACTGCGGAATCGTCTCCACTTTCAGTACCAGGTCAGATGGAAATGTTAAGGGAGCAGGTGAACCGCTGAATCCCACTTTTAAGGGATGTCCCAAAGCGCCTGAAACTGGTGTCAAAAGAAATGAGTTCCACTTAGTAATTAAAAGTAAAGAATGTCAGAAGTGGGATTCGAACCCACGCCTCCAGAGGAGACTGCGACCTGAACGCAGCGCCTTAGACCGCTCGGCCATCCTGACTTGTTAATGTCATTTCTGCAGCTCATCACTTCCGCATTTAGAAAGTTTCACTCCGGGTGCTTGTGCAATGCTGCTCGAAGGCTCCGTGACCGGGATATCATCTCCCCCGGGGTTTTCCTGAGCCTGAGCACGGTGTATGGGGAGGTTGAGCCCGGGTCCCTGGTATCTTGCAGCCCAGGGATGGACAATAACCCGCTGAGCTCTGGAGCTGGGGAAGAGCAAATAATTAATGAGTTTGTTTCCGCGGCTGAAATGCGGCTTCGATCTGCTGGTATTAACCGAGGCCGGGGCTGCGAGATATTGCATTTTGTTCACGTTTAATCAGAGGAATATCCGCAGTCAGGAGCTGAAAAGGGCAAAGAGCTGAAAAAACACAAGAAAAAAGATAAGAAATGTCAGCAATTGTGATCAACTCTTTAATGTGTTTTCTGGTAGTTTAGTGGTTTAATTGTTTTAATCACCACTCATTAACCGACAGCGTTGTTTTGCAGAATGAAAGAAATGCTCACACTGAGGGACAGTCGAAACTTGAATAATTTAACTTTAATAATTGGCGAAACTTTATTCATTGATGAAGTTTTATACCCTATCTGAATTTACACACTGTGTATTTTAGGAGTCTGTTTTAAATTGGTCATTGCTTCTGACACAAGAAACCTGTTAAATTTATTTCGCAGCAAAAATATTCTCTAACATAATGTTTCCGCCCGGGCTCGAACCGGGGACCTTTCGCGTGTGAGGCGAACGTGATAACCGCTACACTACGGAAACCTCTGCTCAACTTAATTTGCAGAAAGCACTGTTCAGAGAGAAGGTGCAATGCAGAATCGCTCTTTCTGCAATAATTTCCTTTCACTCGCATTGCTCTGAGCGAACTGCACAAGTCAAAAATATTCCTTTCAAACTCATTAACCTCCCGAATTTCCTTCCCGCCGAATCTTCTGAATCAGATGCCTCTAGTTTTGCCCACTCCAACAATGTCCCTTTGCAATTTTCTGCTCCCATCCACACTACTTACTCTGTCACTAACATAGTGTCGTTAAACTTGGTAATATATGCCTATAGAAGACTTTTGGAGGACCTTTTATGTTAGCTGCCATTCTATTCTCATACCCTCTCTTTTCCCCTCTGATTTTCCTTTCCACTTCTCCTCTGAAGTTTCTATATTCAAATATATTAGAATAGTTGAAGCCCCCATTATCACTAGTCTATACTTCATAGTCATGGAGTCATAACGGCACAGAAGGAGGCCATTCGGCCTATCGATTCTGTTCCAGCTCTCTGTGGAGCAATCCAGTCTGTCCCATTCCTCCGCTCTGTCCCCGTAGCCCTGCGAGTTTATTTTCCTAAAGTGCCTATCCAGTCTCCCCTTGAAAACATTGAGGGGGAAAAATTCAGTTGGTTGCGCCTCCCGTTAGCGCTTTAAGAGGGCGCTAATGGGGCGCAAAGCAGCTAGCGCCCGGGCGCAGCGATGTTTGCGCCGCTCGCGAACTTAACTAGACATTTTGCGGCGGCGCTAAACTTTATCGCCGCGATCTCCTGCGCCGGCAGATCATGACGTCACTCGAGTGTGCAACGCCCCGGTATCGCGCCGGAGCGGATATTGAGTGGCGCCCCCTGCCTTACCGCCTGACGCTAGCAACGACAGGTTGAGGGGAGCGTTCTGCAGTCATGAAGGGAAAGGGGGAGCGCTATTTAAAGGTGTCCGCTTCCTGCCTTTTATTGTTGGTGCCATTTTTGAACTACGCATTCTGAGAGAGAGAGGGAGAGACTTCTGGAGAGATTCAACGTTGTGTGAAGGAGTTTTGGGTACTGAGCAGCACTTTGCAGGTTCATTTTGATTTGCCATTCCTTGTATCAATTTAGCAGAGACTGTGGGGGCTGCACTCTGAGCTCTTTGCCTGGCACTCTCCATTGATCTTTCCAGCACATTTGATGTGCAGGTGTCTCCAGGCCGAGATTCAAGGCTGCAATGAGCAGGATGTGGATGGAAAGCAAGATTAACCATTCCCTTTAAGAACTGGCCGGTGCCATTGAGTGTGTGTTCCATTGCTGACTGACATTACATGAGCTTCGCCAGCGCTCTGAGTTAGCGCCTCGCTCCTCGGTCTTTGCGCCTTAAGACAGGTGTGAAGCGCCTGATTTAGCGCTCCAATCACCTCAGGGGTCGATAAAAGTGAAGTTTCCAGTCAGTGGCGATAATTAGCGGCAGGCGCTAATTTTTGAGCCCAGACGATATTTGCGCCCCAAATGGGGCGCGACTGAATTTTTCCCCCTGAGTGTCTGTGTGTCCACCACTTCTGTTGGCAGCGAGGTCCAGGTACTCACCACTCGCTGCGTAAAAAATTTTTCTTCACATCCCCCCTGTATCTCTTGCCCAAAGCCTTAAATCTGTGTCCCCTAGTCCTTCTACCATCAACTAATGGGAACAGCCTTTCCCCATCTAGCCTATCTAAACCCGTCATAATCTTGTACACCTGTATCAAATCACCCCTCAACCTCCTTTGTCTTAAAATACTCCTGTGCAGCACCTTGGGACGTTTTACTACGTTAAAGGCGCTATATAAATACAGGTGATTGTTGTTGTTGTTGTTGTAATGAAGACAAATCCAGCTTCTCCAACCTGTCCTTAGGCTAAGATCCCCCATCCCTGGAACCATTCTGGTAAATCTCCTCTGCATCCTCTCAAGGGCCTTCACATGCTTCCTAAAGTGTGGTGACCAGAACTGGACACAGTACTCCAGTTGTGGCCTAACCAGCGCTTTATAAAGGTTCAGCGTAACTTTTCTACTTTTGTACTCAATATTTCTATTTATGAAGCCCAGGATCCCATATGCTTTGCTAACCACTCTCTCAATATGTCCTGCCACCTTCATGGACCTATGTACATTATCTCCCAGGTCCCTCTGTCCCTGCACAGTCTTTAAAACTGTGCCATTAAGTGTATATTGCCTCTCCCTGTTCCTTCTGCCAAAATGAATCACTTCACTCTTCTCTGTATTAAATTCCATCTGCCATTTACCTGCCCATTCTGCTAACCTTTCTATGTCCTGCTGCAGTCGATTGGTATCATCCTCACCGTTTGCCACACCCCCAAGTTTGGTGTCATCGGCAAATTGAGAAATTCTACTCTGTATTCCAATATCAAGGTAATTTATATGTATCAAAAAAAGCAGTGGCTCCAGCACTGACCCTTGGGGACCACCACTGTCTACCATCCTCCAGTCTGAAAAACAGCCATTTACCACAACTCTCAGTTTTCTGTCCTTAAGCCAATTCCTTACCAAGCTGCCACTGACCCACCTATTCCATGAACCTCAATTTTCTTAACCAGCCTTCTATGTGCTACCTTGTCAAACACCTTCCTAAAATCCATGCAGACAACATCCATTGCATTCCCTTCATCAATAATCCCTGTTACTTCATCAAAAAATTCAATTAGATTAGTCAAACACGATCTGTCTTTTACAAATCATTTTAATTAGCTTAAACCTCTCCAAGTGTCTGTTAATTTTTTCCTTGATTATTGTTTTGAGAACTTGACCCACCACTGATGTTAAACTGAGCGGCCTGTAGTTACTAGGATTGTCCTTACACCATTTCTTGAACAGTTCTTGCATCTCTCTATAATTTCCCTGCAAATTTGCTCCTACATATTTCCCACTAGTTGGTGGCCTATAGTTTACACCTAGTAATGTAATGGCCCCTCTATTATTTCTTAACTCTAGCCATATAGATTCTGTCCTTGACCCCTCCAGGACATGCTCACTCTTCAGCACTGTAACATACTCCTTAACCAATACTGCCACACCACCTCCTATCTTTCCTTCCCTATCTTTCCTGTACACCTTCTATCCAGGAATATTTAATACCCAATCCTGCCCTTTTTTCAGCCAGGTCTCCGTTATTGCCACAACATCACATTCCCATGTGGCTATCTGCACCTGCTGCTCACCAACCTTGTTTACTACATTTCGGGCGTTCACATACATCCACTGTAAACCTATCTTCGACCATCCTGTGTCCTCTCTTAGTCTGACCCCACCTAATACCTCACTATTACTTACTTTAGTGCTATCCGTCTCTCCAGATCCTTTGTGCACCTTGTTTGTCCTTTCTCTTGTTACGTCCTGGTGCACACACCCCTGCCAACTTAATTTAAAACCTCCCCAACAGCGCTAGCAATCCTCCCCATGAGGATCTTGGTACAAGCTCTGTTGAGCTGCAAGTCGTCCAGCCTGCACTGGTCCCACATCCCCCAGAACCGGCCCCAATGCCCCCGGAATCTCATCCCTCTTTCTACCTATGTCGTTGGTACCGATATGGACCTCGACCTCTGGCTGTTCACCTTCGCCCCTCAGAATATTCTGCAGCCGCTCAGTGACATCCTTGTCCCTGGCACCGGGGAGGCAACATTACCATCCTGGAGTCATGTCTGTCCTCCTCTTCTGCCTGTCGGTCACCCAATCCCTCTCTGCCTGCACACACCTTAGCTGCGGGGTGCCCACCTCCTGAAACGTGCTGTCCACGAAGCTCTCAGCCTCATGGATGCACCGCAGTGAAGCCAGCTGCTGCTCAAGCTCCAAAACCCGGAGCTCGAGCTCCTCCAGCTGATGACCCTTCCTGCACAGCTGGTTGTGCAGGACACGGGAAGCGCCCTGGATTTCCCACATGGCACAGGATGCACATTCCGTGGGACTGAGCTGCACTGCCACGCATTTACTTATTCGACTATTAACTACCTTTACAGAAAATTAAGACTAAGATGGTTCTAATTAAAGTTATTAATGTAATATATTATTAACAGTTACTAATTTAACATAGTATAACATTTTTGCTAACAGTCTCTTGTGTGAAAACTTATCAAATGCCTGCTAGAAGTCATCATATTAAATCTAGAAAATCCCTCCCCTTGATTCAGTTTTCATTTTCCTCGTGTCTCTGGTAAATTATCCTCTACTATGAAGACCGATACAAAGTAATTATTTAGCATGTCTGCCATGTCCTTATTTTCAATTACAGTATCACATGGCTGTGTCTTTAAGGGGACCACATTCTCCTTCGCCTCCCTCTTTATCATAATATACTCGTAAAAACATTTCACAGGTTTATTCTCGTATTCGCTTTCCACAACATTCTTTGCATCCCTTTGCTGTCCAAAGAGACTTGGGGGCCTCTGTACACAGATCATTAAAATATCATGGAAAGGTACAGAAAATAATCCAAAAGGCTAATGGGATGCTGGCCTTTATATCTAGAGGACTAGAATACAAGGGGGTAGAAGTTATGCTGCAGCTGTACAAAGCCCTGGCTAGGCCTCAGCTGGAGTATTGTATTCAGTTCTGGGCAGAGATGTCGGATGGCCGTGTTCCCAGGATGGGTTAACTACTATATCCTGTAAGTTAAGGTTGCCCCATGATCTCATGCTTTTATGCTCAATGTTCTGTGTTTTGCTGGGCTTGAAACATCTATTAAGTAAATATTAAATTGATTTATATATACCCACGTGTATATGACACATATTCACTTTGAATTGACTTTTGATGAGAGGCAGGAATAATTATATTAAATTTCCTTGACATGTTGAGGAACTATAACCTGCTTGATTTAGTTCTCGTACCCGGGCACAATGTCCAGAATATGCAAGAATGATTATATCCAAATCCTCTCAATGTCCCCAACTGCACTTTATTTATGTTGAAATGTATCAAATTACTCTGTCACTCATTCCATATATTTATCGATTCAATAATATGTAAAAAAAAACATTTAATCTGCGCCAGTTCCTTCCTACAAACCTTCCTGTCTCTTTTTTGTCACACTTCTGTGCCAACTTTACTGTAATAAATTGCACTGTCCAGAATTATAATGAGAAGTCACACAACACCAGGTTATAGTCCAACAGCTTTCTTTGAAATCACAAGCTTTCGTAGCGCTGCTGGACTTTCAGGACTTCACCTGAGGAAGGAGCAGCGCTCCGAAAGCTTGTGATTTCAAATAAAGCTGTTGGACTATAACCTGGTTTTGTGCGACTTCTCACTTTTGTTCACCCCAGTCCAACACCGGCATCTCCGCATCAGAATTATAATGTCAACTCTCTATGTCACCACTTGGTGCCGCTGCAACAGCACAGATTTACCTGCCCCAGCGTCTCACTGCACACCATTCTCTGGTTCAACCCACTGTAGCTACCTTGCATATTACTCTAAGCTTTGTTGTAAACCACAATGTGGGGACATTAAAATGGGGACCCAATGACGTCTGGAAGCCCTACACCAATTAACCCCAACTGCCTAACCCTGTTACGTAAGTTACATAAGAATCAGGAGCAGGAATAGGCCATTAAAACATAAGAACATAAATAATAGGAGCAGTTGTAGGCCAGTCGCCCCTTCGAGCCTGCTCTGCCATTCAATGAGATCATGGCTTATCTTCTGCCTCAATTCCATTCACCGGCCTTATCGCCATATCCCTTGATGCCCTTACTCGTCAGAAATCTATCTACTTCTGTTTTGAATATTCCCAATGACTGAGCCTCCACAGCCCTCTGGGGTAGAGAATTCCAAAGGCCCAGGTAACATCCTGGTGAATCTCCTCTGCACCCTCTCCAATGCAATCACGTCCCTCCCATAGTGTGGTGACCAGAACTGCACACAGTTTTCCAGCTGTGGCCTAACTAACATTTTGTACAGCTCCATCATAACCTCCCTGCTCTTATATTCTATGCCTCGGCTAATGAAGGCAAGTATCCCATATGACATTTTTACCACCTTATCTACCTGTCCTGCTGCCTTCAGGGATATATGAACATGCACACCAAGGTCCCTCTGATCGTCTGTCCGTCCTAGGATCCTACCATTCATTGTGTATTCCCTTGCCTTGTTTGTCCTCCCAAAATGCATCACCTCACACTTTTCAGGGTTAAATTCCATTTGCCACTGTTCTGCCCATCTAACCATCCTGTCTATATCGTCCTGTAGCCTGAGGCTTCCCTCCTCGATATTTACCACTCCTCCAATTTTCGTGTCTTCTGCGAACTTACTGATCATACCTCCTACATTCATATCTAAATGATTAATGTACACTACAAACAGCAAAGAACCCAGCACCGAACCCTGCGGTACACCACTGGACACAGGCCTCCAGTCACAAAAACAACCTTCGACCATCACCCTCTGCCTCCTGCCACGAAGCCAATTTTGGATCCAATGTGCCAAATTGCCCTGGATCCCATGGGCTCTTACCTTCTTGACCAGTCTCCCATGATGGACTTTGTCAAAAGCCTTACTGAAGTCCATGTAGACTACATCAACTGCACTAACCTCACCCACATACCTTGAATTAGGTCCAGTACCACCCCCTCTCTTGTAGGACTTTCTACATGCTGGCACAAAAAGCTCTCCTGGATGCACTTTAAGAATTCCGTACCCTATAAGCCTTTCACACTCTGACTATCCCAATTAATATTGGGGAAGTTGAAATCCCCTACTATTATTACACTATTATTTCTACACTTCTCTGAGATTTGCCTATATATCTGTTCCTCTATCTCCCCCTGACTGTTTGGGGGCCTATAGTACACTCCCAGCAAAGTGCTTGCCCCCTTTTTGTTGTTAAGTTCTACAAATATGGCCTCATTAGAGGAACCTGCTCAGGTATCATCCCTCCTTACAGCAGTAATTGACTCCTTGATTAATATTGCGACACACCCTCTTCTTTTATAACCCCCTCTGTCTCGCCTGAAGATTCTATACCCCGGAATATTGAGCTGCCAGTCCTGCCCCTCCCTCAACCATGTCTCGGTGGTAGCAACAATATCATACTCACATGTGTTCATCAACCTTCAATTCATCTGCGTTACTCGCAAGACTCCTTGCATTAAATAAATGCCATCCAGCCTTACCATACTCCCTTGTGCCATTATATATTTGCTCTGCCTTCCAAGCTGACTTGTTTTTTCCTCTATATTTGGCTGTGCATCACCCCCTACTATAGCTCCACAACCGTATCTCATCCCCCTGCCAAGTTGGTTTACCTCCCCCCCCCCCCGACCCCCACCCCCAACATTACCAGCAAACCTCCCCGCAAGGATGTTGGTCACGTTCCGGCTCAGGTGCAACCCGTCTGACTTGTACAGCTCCCATCTTCCGCAGAAGCAGACCCAGTGATCCAGGAAACTAAAGCACTCCCTCCTGCACCAACTCTTTAGCCACGCATTCATCTGCTCTATCTTCCTATTCCTATACTCACTAGCACGTGGCACTGGCAGTTATCCAGAGATTACAACCTCTGAGGTCCTGCTTTTTAACCTAGCACCCTAAATTCTTGTTGCAGGACCTCATCCCTCTTTCTACCCTTGTCGTTGGTACCAATGTGAACCACGACCTCTGACTGTTCGCCCTACCCCTTCAGAATGCCCTGCAACCATTCAGTGACATCCTTGACCCTGGCACCAGGGAGGCAACATACCATCAGGGAGTCACGTCTGTGACCACAGAAATGTCTATCTGTTCCCCTTCGGAAAGAATCCCCTGTCACTATTGCTCTCCCACTCTTTTTCCTCCCCTCCTGTGCAGCTGAGCCACTCGTAGTGCCACGGACTTGTTCTTGCTGCATTCCCCTGAGAAACTTTTTCCCGCAGCAGTATCCAAAACGGAAAATCTGTTGGAGAGGGAGATGGACCCAGGGGACTCCTGCACTACCTTCCTAGTTCTTTTACTCTGTCTGGCGGTCACGCATTTCCTGTCTGCCTGTGCACTCTATACCTGCGGTTTGACCACCTCATTAAACATGCTATCCACGAAGATCTCACCTTCGCGGATGCTCCACAGTGACTCCAGCTCCAGCTCCGAAACGCGGATTTCGAGTAGATGCAGCTGGAGACACTTCCTGCACATGTGTTCGCCCTGGACACCTAAAGTGTCCCTGACTTCCGACATAGCACAGGAGGAGCACTCCACGCAGCTGAGCTGACCTGCCATGTCCTACCCTTAATTTACTCCCTTTACTTCCTTTAAATTAAGTAATATTAAATACACTATGGACCATACTACACTCTGGGGTCGAGAATTCCAAAGATTCACCACACTCTGTGTGAAGAAATTTCTTCTCATCTCAGTCCTGAATGGGCTACCCTTTATCCTGAGGCTGTGGCCCTTGGTTCTAGACTACCGAGACAATGGAAACATTCTCCCAGCATCCACCCTATCAAGCCCTGTAATAATTTTGTATGCTTCAATGAGATCCCCTCTCATTGTTCTGAAATCAAGGGAATACAGGCCTAGTTTGCTCAATCTCTTCTCATAGGACAGTCCCCCCATCCCAGGAATCAATCTTGTGAACCTTCGTTGCACTCCATCTATGGCAAGTATATCCTTCCTTAGGTAAGGAGACCAGAATTGTACACAATACACCAGGTCTGGTCTCACCAAGGCATTATATAATTGGAGTAAGACTTCTTTACTCCTGTATTCAAATCCTCTTGTAATGAAGGCCAGCGTACCATTTGCCTTCCATAATGGCTTGCTGCACCTGCACATTCACTTTCAGTGACTCATGTACATGGACACCAGGGTCCCTTTAAGCATGTGCATTCCCCAATCTTTCACCATTTCGGAAATACTCTGCCTTTCTGTTTTTTCTTCCAAAATGGATAACTTCACATTTATCCACATTATTATCCATCTGCCATGTTCTCGCTCACTCACTGAACCGGAATAAGATCATGACTGACCTTTTACCTCAACTGCACTTTCCCGTGCGATCCCCATATCCCTTGATTTTCTTAAAGTCCAAAAGCCAAGTACAATTGCAGCAAGACTTCTTTACTCTTGTACTCCAACCCCCCTTGCAATAAAGGCGAACATGCCAAACACCTTCCTAACTGCTTGCTGTACATGCACGTTAACTTTCTGTATTCCGTGTAAAAGGACACCCAAATCCTTGCATATACTGAATGACTGAGCATCCACTGCCCTCTGAGGTTGAGAATTCCAAAGGTTCACAACCCTCTGAGTGAAGAAATGTCATCTCATCTCAGTCTCAAATGGCCGGCCCCTTATCCTGAGACTCTATCCCCTCGTTCTAGACTCTCCAGCCAGGGGAAACAGCCTCTCAGCGTCTACCCTTCCAAGCCCTCCAAGAAAATAGTACCTTTCAATGAGAACACCTCTCGTTCTTCTGAACTCGAGAGAATAAGCCCCAATCTACTCAATCTCTCCTCAAAGTACAACCCCATCATCATAGGAATCAATGAGGTTTGATTCCCAGTCAGGGAATTCAGTTCTGACAAAGACAATTGAAGTCTGTGAGACTCTTCATAATTGTTTTAATTAACCCAGAAAAACTTGTGTTGCACACTGAAGGAAATGCTAACATGTTTGCCGGGTGACAGTCAAACTTTAATAACTTTTTTTATAGAATCATAGATTTACCGCAGAAGCCGGCTAATCAGCACAGCGTTTCCGTAGTGTAGTGGTTATCACGTTCGCCTAACACGCGAAAGGTCCCCGGTTCGAAACCGGGCGGAAACATTTTGTAAATCATGTTCAATTAAATAGTAGAAAAATGGAACAATTCGCATTTCTTATTCAATGTAACAAAGTCCTGTTACATTTGTGTTTCTCTGTTCAGTTCTGCACACACTCAAAACACTGCAGTGTCGCTCGCTCACTCACATTTCCAGCCCTGACGGTGCAGAAAGCCTCTCTCAAAGCTGGACATTCCGGCTGCTTTCAGTTGAATTGTGAAAGATTATTCAAGGATCCTGTAGTTTTGCCTCGGTTCACAACAGCAGATCTAAGCCGCGTTTCTGCAAACTACGAACCAAGTTCTCCAGAATTCCAAGGTGTATAAGGAACTCAACCATTAAAATCCCTTTCATTAACCACAGGGGTTCAGGCAATTTTCTATGATTCTATAAAAAGTTATTAAAGTTTGACTGTCATCCGGAAAACATGTTAGCAATTCCTGCAGTGTGCAACAAAATGTTGTGGGTTGATTAATGATAATAGAAACAATTATGAAGTGTCTCACATACTTCAATGATCCATTAATACCGTTGGTTAACTAAAATTTATCAACCGCAGATTAAAATGAGCAATTAATGTAGCATCTTTGAAAGAGCTATCCAATTAGTCCCTGTCCGCTGCTCTTCCCCCATAGCCCTGCTGACACTCCTGCCAGTGGAAACTGTTGCCCCCATAATTTTGATCACCTCTATTAAATCCCCCCTGAACAATGATTAATGGAGTTCAACGCGGGCAAGTGTCAGATCATCCAGTTGGGACCTAACAAAGATCGGTCAGTGTATGGTCTGAAAACATCATGTCAGAGAATATTTTTTTCTGTGAATTAGCTGGTTCCGTTAAATTTAACAAAAGTTGCCCCAGATCCCTGCTCTCACAAGTAATGAACATTTTAAACCAATCTCCTAAAATACAAAGAGCAAAATAAATGACTGAAGTTTCGACTGTCCCTCAGTAACCATATTATCATTTCTTTCATTCTGCAAAGAAAGTTTTCGTTTAATTAATAGAGATTAAAGCTGTTCTTATTTTCTCACATTAGATGCATGTTATTCATTTAATAAAATGACTTCACATTGATGAATTAAAAAAGGTGATATCAAAATTACTCCCCTAACCGGGAATCGAACCCGGGTTCTCCCCCGCGATGGCTGGAATAGGTTATTCAATCATTTAAAGGTGCCCTCGAAAAATTTCACACCGCTAAATTAAAATCACTGCTACAATGTGTTTCTGTGTTGAAGAAGGGGCTTGAAAATTATAATAAAAACGCCAGGCAGCGCCCGCGGTGAGACAGGGTTCGAACTTTAGTAAGTTGATGCTGCGAAGTAACCGGTGAGCTAAAGCTGACGCCGATTAAATGGGGAGAAACCGCTCAATATAAAGGATGAGCTCACACACATCAGACGCAGTGCAGTTTGGTCAACGTCAAGCCCCTCCTTTCTTATTCAGAGACATGAACGGGAGTCAGACGCCACAAACTTTAATTAAAGGCACAAATACGAGTAACACTTCCAAATTTTCACTGTTAAAATTATATCACTTTATTCCAAATCTGACTGCGTTGAATCTGAAAGTCAGCACCATGGGATTTTATGTTCACTGCTGATTCTATTTTCTGTGCACGGTGGAAATAACCGGGCCTGTTGAATGTGACAAAAGCTGCTCCAGATTCCTGGTGTCATCAGCAATTAACATTTTAAACCAGACTCCTACAGTACATTGTGTAAAATGAGATATGGGTAACAGTTAACATGCAAAGCACAAATAAAATGATTGAAGTATCGACTCTCGCTCAGTTATCATTTCTTTCATTGTGTAAAAGAAGATTATCGGTTAATTAATGATGCTTTTCCGTGAAAGCAACATAAAAGTTTAACAAAATGCTTCCGCCCAACGTGGGGCTCGAACCCACGACCCTGAGATTAAGAGTCTCATGCTCTACCGACTGAGCTAGCCGGGCTTGACTTACCCACACGTCCTTGTCACTGATTGCAGCCAGGCGCCTGGTGGCTCCTCCCCAGGGGTTTAACTTGTTCTGCAAACCACGAACCAGGTTCTCCTGAATTCCAAGGTGTATAAGGAAATCAAGCATCAAAAACCCTTTCATTAAACTCAGGGATTCAGGCAATTTTCTGATCGCAAAGCGCTTTCAGTCCTTGTCAATATCTCTTGTCTATTTCCCTATGTTTCCCGATTCGGTCTGTCTCTCTGGCTCTCTTTCTTCTGTGTGTGGCCACCAGCAGGTTGATTTTTAACGAATACCTGTGCTTGTGTCTTGTCACATGAAATAAATAAGGAATTGTGGCCATTTTCTCCCTGACACTGGGGAATCAGTGAGATAGTCTCTGGAGCATGAGTCTGGTTATTGTGAACCAGTAAAGAAAATATAAAATCCGGAAAAACAGTGACCCCGACGTGATTTGAACACGCAGCCTTCTGATCTGGAGTCAGACGCGCTACCGTTGCGCCACGAAGTCCACAGTGCATACGGCGATGTTTGTATATATACACGTTACACAAACACTGTTTCATTTCTCCTGCCTTCTCCTGATTCCTCAGTGTCTTGCACAGAAGCGCCTGATCCCCTCATTTGTTTAAAGTAACAGGCAGACACAAACACCGGTATTCGTTCAAAATCAACCCGCAGGTGGCCACACACAGAAGAAAGAGAGCCAGAGAGACAGACCGAATCGGGAAACTCCGGGAAATAGACAAGAGATATTAACAAGGACTAAAGCACTTTGCAATCAGAAGGTTGCCTGAACCCCTGTGGTTAATGAAAGGGATTTTGATGCTTGAGTTCCTTACACACCTTGGGCTTCTGGAGAACTTGGTTCGTAGTTTTTAGAAACGCGGCTCAGAGATGCTGTTGTGACTGGGCCGGAGCCACCAGACGCGTGGCTGCAATCAGCGACAATGATGTACTATTTCAGTAGGCCCGGCTAGCTTAGTCGGTAGAGCATGTGACTCTTAATCTCCGGGTCGTGGGTTCGAGCCCCACGTTGTTCAACTTTTATGTTGCTTTCAAAGCGTCATTGGTAACCTATGAACTTGTTTGGCACAATGAAAGCAATGCGAACTGAGGGAAGAGTCCATACTTCCACACAAAAAGGAAATACTGGAAATCTGAAATAAAAACAGAAAATGCTGCAGATATTCAGCAGGTCAGGCAGCTTCTGTGAGGAGAGAAACAGAGTTAACGTTTCAGGTCGATGACCTTTCGTCAGAATTATAAAAAAGAGGAAATGGAACAGATTTTTCAGCAAGTTTTGGGGCTGGGAAAAGGGGGAGGGGATGAAAGAACAAAAGGGAAGGTCTGTGATAGGATAGAAGGCAGGAGAGGTTAAGAGACATTGAGAGATATTCAAGCCAAAAGGAGATGGTAATGGGGCAGGTTAAGAAACCAAGGATGGCTGTCGATGAAGTGTAAATTGCGCTGGCAGAATGAAAGACAGCTGCCATGTGGGAGAGAAGAAAAGAAGACACAAACAAAAGGTGTGGATAAAAATATATATATATGATAGAGGCCGAGTTTATGATCTGAAATTGTTGAACTTTATGTTGAGTCCAGAAGGCTGTAAAGTGCCTAATCGAAAGATGAGGTGCTGTTCCTCGAACTTAAGCTGAGCTTCAGTGGAACAATGCAAGAGGCCGAGGACGGTGAGGTCTGAGTGGGAGTGGAGTGGAGAATTAAAGTGACAGGCAACCGGAAGCTCGTGGTCCCCCTTATGGACTGAACGGAGGTGTTCCACAAAGCAGCCATCCAATCTGCGTTTGGTCTCCCCAATGTAGAGGAGACCACATCGTGAGCAGCGAATAAAGTATACCAAATTGCAAGAAGTACAAGTAAATCACTGTTTCACCTGGAAGTGGTGTTTGAGGCACTGGACAGTGGGAAGGGGGTAGGTATAAGGGCATGTGTTGAATCTCCTGCGCTTGCACTGGAAGGTGCTGGGCGAAGGGGAAGGGTTGTTGGGGGTGATAGAGGAGTGGACCAGGGTGTCACGGAGGGAGCTGTCCCTTCAGAATGCTGAATGTGGAGGTGGGGGGAAGATGTGTTTGGTGGTGGGATCACGCTGGAGGTGGCGGAAATAGTGGAGGATGATCCATTGAATGTGAAGGCTGGTGGGGTGAAAGGTGATGACAATGTAAACTCTATTGTGGTTCCAGGAGGGAGGGGCAGGGGTGAGGGCAGAAGTGCGGCAGATAGAACGGACACTGCAAGGGCCATGTCAAACACAGTAAAGGGGAATCCTCGGTTGAGGAAAAAGGAAGACATGTCGGAAGCACTGGTATGGAAGATGGCGTCGTCAGAGCAGGTGCGGCAGAGGCGGAGAAACTGGGAGATTGGAATCGAGCCCTTACAGGAGGCGGGGTGGGAGGAAATGTAGTCCAGGTAGCTGTGAGAGTCAGTGGGCTTGTAGTGAATGTCTGTCAATAACCTATCCCACGAGATGGAGATGGAGAAGTCGAGGAAGGGAAGGAAAGAGTCGGAGATGGACCATGTGAAGGTGAGGGAAGGGTGGAAATTGGAAGCAAAGTGAATGAAATTATCTAGTTCAGGGCGAGAGCAGGAAACGGCACCAATACAGTCATCAATGTACCGGAAAAAGAGGTGAGGGAGGGGACCTGAGTAGGACTGGAACAAAGAGTGTTCCACATATCCCACAAAAAGGTAGGCATAGCTAGGACGCAAGCAGGTTCCCATAGCAACACCTTTGATTTGGAGGAAGTGAGTGGAGTCAAAGGAGAAATTGTTCAATGTGACAACAAGTTGAGCCAGGCGGAGGAGGGTAGTGGTGGATGGGAACTGGTTGGGCCTCTGTTCAAGGAAGAAGTGGCGCGCCCTCAGGCCATCCTGGTGGGGGATGGAGGTGTAGAGGGATTGTACATCCATCGTGAAAAGGAGGCGTTTGGGGCCAGGAAACTGGTGTTAAAGTGGCGGAGGGCGTCGGAAGAGTCGCGGATGTAGGTGGGAAGAGACTGGACAAGGGGAGCGAAAATAGAGTCGAGATAGGAAGAGATATGTTCCGTGGGGCAAGAACAGGCTAAAACGATGGGTCTACCAGGGCAGTCCTGTTTGTGGATCTTGGGAAGGAGGTAGAGGCGGGCTGTGTGAGGTTGGGGAACTATGAGGTTGGCGGAAGTGGGGGGAAGATCTCCAGATGAGATAAGAACACAAGAACATAACAAATAGGAGCAGGAGTATGCCATTCGGCACTTCGAGCCTGCTCCGCCATTCAATGAGATCATGGCTGATCTTCTGCCTCAATTACATTCACCGGCCCTATCACCATATCCATTGATGCCCTTACTAGTCAGAAATCTATCGAATTCTGTTTTGAATATAACCAATGACTGAGCCTCCACAGTCCTCTGGGGTAGAGAATTCCAAAGATTCACCGCCGTCTGTGTGAAGAAATTTCTTCTCATCTCAGTCCTGAATGGCCTACCCTTTATCCTGAGGGTCCTAGACTCCCCAGCCAAGGGAAATATTCTCGCAGCATTCACCCTATCAAGCCGTGTAATAATTTTGCATGCTTCAGTGAGATCCCTTCTCAATCTTCTGAATTCAAGAGAATACAAGGCTAGTTTACTCAATCTCTTCTCATACGAAGTCAGTGTCAGTCTTGCAAACGGTGACTTGATGTTCGGTAGTGGGGTCATGTTCCAGGCAGAGGTAGGACGAGTTGTCGGAGAGTTGGCGTTCAGCTTCCACTAGGTAGAGGTCGGTTCGGCAAACAACAACAGCACCACACTTGTCAGCAGGTTTTGTGCTTTGCATGTTAACTGTTAACTGTTACCCATATCTCATTTTACACAATATATGGGCTACTCCAGCTCCTGATTCTTTTGTTCTTATGTCCTTACACAGGAGAGCAAACTCGCCCCTGGACATGCATAAGGAGCAAGTTCCAGCAAAATGATTCCGTAAACGTGATAGTTGCTACACTGCGGAATCGTCTCCACTTTCAATACCAGGTCAGATGGAAATGTTAAGGGAGCAGGTGAACCGCTGAATCCCACTTTTAAGGGAAGTCCCAGAACGCTTGACACTGGTGTCAAAACAAATGAGTTCAACTTCGTAATTAAAAGTAAAGAATGTCAGAAGTGGGATTCGAACCCACGCCTCCAGAGGAGACTGCGACCTGAACGCAGCGCTTTAGACCGCTCGGCCATCCTGACTTGTTAATGTCATTTCTGCAGCTCATCACTTCCGCATTTAGGAAGTTTCACTCCTGGTGCTTGTGCAATGCTGCTCGAAGGCTCCCTGACCGGGATATCATCTCCCCCGGGGTTTTCCTCAGCCTGAGCTCGGTGTATGGTGAGGTTTAGCCCTGTTATCTTGCAGCCCAGGGATGGACAATAACCCGCTGAGCTCTGGAGTTCGGGAAGAGCAAATAATTTAATGGATTTGTTTCCGCATCTGAAATGCGGCTTAGATCTGCTGGTATTAACCGAGGCCGGGGCTGCGAGATATTGCATTTTGTTCACGTTTAATCAGAGGAATATCTGCAGTCAGGAGCTGAAAAGGGCCAAGAGCTGAAAAAACACAAGAAAAAAGATAAGAAATGTCAGCAATTGTGATCAACTCTTTAATGTGTTTTCTGGTAGTTTAGTGGTTTAATTGTTTTAATCACCATTCATTAACCGACAGCGTTGTTTTGCAGAATGAAAGAAATGCTCACACTGAGGGACAGTCGAAACTTGAATAATTTAACGTTAATAATTGGCGAAACTTTATTCATTGATGAAGTTTTATACCCTATCTGAATTTACACACTGTGTATTTTAGGAGTCTGTTTTAAATTGTTGATTGCTTCTGAGATTTGGGAGTCCATGTACACAAATCACTAACAGCTAGTGCACAGGATACGGGGATAGGGCGGGAAAGTGGAGTTGAGGTCAATGATCAGCTGTGATCTTATTGAATGGCGGAGCGGGCTCGAAGGTGCGGTATGGCCTACATCTGGTCCGATTTCTTATGTTCTTAAAAAATCACCAAAAGGGCTAATGAAATGTTAGCTTTTATCTCAAACGGGTTGCAATCCAGAAGTGATAAAAGTGATGCTTCGGTTGTACAGACCCCATTAGGAGTAGTGAATCATAGAATCATAGAGTGATACAGCACCGAAGGAGGCCATTCGGCCCATCGTGCCTGTGCCAGCTCTTTGAAAGAGCTCTCCAATCCACTCTCCTGCTCTTTCCCCATAGCCCTGCAAATGAATCCCCTTCAAGTATTGGTCCAATTCACTTACTGTGTTCATTTTTGAGCACCAATCCTTAGAAAAGATATATTGATCTGGGAAGTGCTAAGAACATAAGAATTAGGAGCAGGTGAAGGCCCTTCGGCCCCTCGAGCCTGCTCCGCCATTCAATAAGATCAAGGCTGATCATTGACCTCAACTCCACCTTCCCGCCCCATCCCCATACCCCTTGATTCCCCTGGAGTCCAAAAATCTATCAATCTCTGTCTTGAATATACTCAACGACTGAGCATCCACTGCCCTCTGGGGGAGAGAATTCCAAAGATTTACCACATACATACATAGAACAGTACAGCACAGTACAGGCCCTTCGGCCCTCGATGTTGTGCCGAGCATTGTCCGAAACCAAGATCAAGCTATCAAACTCCCTATCACTCTGGTGTGCTCCATGTGCTTATCCAATAACCGCTTGAAAGTTCCTTAAGTGTCCGACTCCACTATCACAGCAGGCAGTCCATTCCACACCCCAACCACTCTCTGAGTAATGAATCTACCTCGGACATCCCTTCTATATCTCCCCCCATGCACCTTATAGTTATGCCCCCTTGTAACAGCTGCCTCTACCCGAGGAAATAGTCTCTGAACATCCACTCTATCTATCCCCCTCATCATCTTATAAACCTCTATTAAGTCGCCTCTCATCCTCCTCTGCTCTAAAGAGAAAAGCCCCAACTCCCTCAATCTTTCCTCATAAGACCTCCCCCCCAAACCAGGCAGCATCCTGGTAAATCTCCTTTGCACTCTTTCCAATGCTTCCACGTCCTTCCTATAGTGAGGTGACCAGAACTGCACACAATATTCCAAATGTGGTCTCACCAAGGTCCTGTACAGTTGCAGCATAACCTCACGGTTCTTAAACTCAAACCCTCTGTTAATAAACGCCAACACACCATAAGCCTTCTTTACTGCTCTATCCACTTGAGTGGCAACCTTCAGAGATCGTGGATATGAACCCCCAGATCCCTCTGCTCCTCCACGTTCCTCAGAACCCTGCCGTTGACCCTGTAATCCTTATTCAAATTTGCCCTACCAAAATGAATCACCTCGCACTTATCAGGGTTAAATTCCATCTGCCATTTTTCGGCCCAGCTCTGCATCCTATCAATGTCTCTTTGCAGCCTACAACTGCCCTCCATCTCATCCACTACTCCACCAATCTTGGTGTCATCAGCAAATTTACTGATCCACCCTTCAGTCCCCTTCTCCAAGTCATTGATAAAAATCACAAACAGCAGAGGACCCAGCACCGACCCCTGTGGCACACCGCTGGTAACTGGTCTCCAGTCCGAAAATGTTCCATCCACCACCACCCTCTGCCTTCTATGAGATAGCCAGTTACTTATCCAATCGGCCAAATTTCCCTCTATCCCACAACTCCTTACTTTCTTCATGATACGACCATGGGGAACCTTATCAAACGCCTTACTAAAATCCATGTATACGACATCAACTGCTCTACCTTCATCTACACACTTAATTACCTCCTCAAAGAATTCAATCAAATTTGTTAGGCAAGACTTACCCTTCACGAATCCGTGTTGACTATCCCTGATTAAGTTGCCCCTTTCCAAATGGTCATAAATCCTATCCCTCAGGACCTTTTCCATTATCTTACCAACCACCGAAGTAAGACTAACCGGCCTATAATTACCAGGGTCATTCCTATTTCCTTTCTTGAAGAGAGGAACAACATTCGCCACTCTCCAGTCCTCTGGCACCATCCCCGTGGACAGTGAGGACCCAAAGATCAAAGCCAGAGGCTCTGCAATCTCCTCCCTTGCCTCCCAAAGAATCCTAGGATATATCCCATCTGGCCCAGGGGACTTATCGACCCTCAGTTTCTTCAAAATTGCTAAAACATCTTCCCTCAGAACATCTACCACCTCCAGCCTATCCACCTTTATCACACTCTCATCCTCAAGAACATGGCCCCTCTCCTCGGTGAACACTGACAAAAAGTATTCATTCATCACCTCTCCTATCTCTTCTGACTCCATGCACAAGTTCCCACTACTGTCCTTGACCGGCCCTACCCTCACCCTGGTCATTCTTTTATTTCTCACATAAGAGTAAAAAGCCTTGGGGTTTTTCTTGATCCGACCCGCCAAGGACTTCTCATGCCCCCTCCTAGCTCTCCTAAGCTCTTTTTTTAGCTCATTCCTTGCTACCTTGTACCCCTCAATCGACCCAACTGAACCTTGTTTTCTCATCCTTACATACGCTTCCTTTTTCCTCTTGACTAGACATTCAACCTCTTTTGTGAACCATGGTTCTCTCACTCGGCCATTTCCTCCCTGCCTGACAGGGACATACCTATCAAGGACACGCAGAAATTGCGCCATGAAAAAGCTCCACTTTTCGTTTGTGCCTTTCCCTGATAGTTTCTGTTCCCATCTTATACTCCCTAATTCTTGCCTAATCGCATCATAATTACCCCTCCCCCAATTATAAACCCTGTCCCGCCGTATGGCCCTATCCCTCTCCATTGCAATAGTGAAAGTTACCGAATTGTGGTCACTATCTCCAAACTGCTCTCCCACATAGAAATCAAACACCTGGCCCGGTTCATTACCCAGCACCAAATCCAACGTGGCCCCACCTCTTGTCGGCCTATCCACATATTGTGTCAGGAAACCCTCCTGCACACACTGTGCAAAAACTATCCCATCCGAACTGTTTGACCTATAAAGGTTCCAATCAATATTTGGAAAGTTGAAGTCACCCATGACAACTACTCTGTGACCTCCTCACCTATTCATAATCTGCTTTGCAATTTCTTCCTCCACATCTTTATTACTATTTGGGGGCCTGTAGAAAACTCCTAACAACGTGACCGCTCCTTTCCTATTTCTAACTTCAGCGCACCTCTGAGTGAAGAAATTTCTCCTCATCCCAGTCCTAAATGGCCGTCCGCTTATTCTGAGACTGTGACCCCTGGTTCTAGACTCCCCAGCCGCTCCCCATTTCTCTACCCCAGAGGGCTGTGG
Source organism: Squalus acanthias (assembly GCA_030390025.1). Classification (NCBI taxonomy): domain Eukaryota; kingdom Metazoa; phylum Chordata; class Chondrichthyes; order Squaliformes; family Squalidae; genus Squalus; species Squalus acanthias. Next base: position 10,049,547 of record JASTWF010000029.1, on the reverse strand, counting down.
AGGCTCAGTCACTGAGTATGTTCAAGACAGAGATCGATAGAGTTTTTGGATACAGGGAATCAAGGGATATGGGGATAGTGTGGGAAGGTGGAGATGGGGTAGAAGATCAGCCATGATCTTATTGAATGGTGGAGCAGGTTAGAAGAAAGAAAGAAAAGACTTGCATTTATATAGCGCCTTTCACGACCACCGGACATCTCAAAGCGCTTTGCAGCCAATGAAGTACTTTTGAAGTGGAGTCACTGTTGAAATGTAGGAAACGCGGCAGCTAAATTGCGCACAGCAAGGTCCCACAAACAGCAATGTGATAATGAGCAGATAATCTGTTTTTGTTATGTTGGTTGAGGGATAAATATTGGCCCCAGGACACCGGGGAGAACTCCCCTGCTCTTCTTTGAAATAGTGCCATGGGATCTTTTACGTCCATCTGAGAGAGCAGACGGGGCCTCGGTTTAATGGCTTATCAGAAAGACGGCACCTCCGACATTGCGGCGCTCCCTCAGTACTGCACCTCTGACAGTGCAGCACTCCCTCAGTACTGACCCTCCGACAGTGCAGCACTCCCTCAGTACTGCCCCCGACAGCGCAGCACTCCCTCAGTACTGCCCCTCCGACAGTGCAGTGCTCCCTCAGTACTGCCCCTCCGACAGTGCAGCACTTCCTCAGTACTGCCCCTCCGACAGTGCAGCGCTCCCTCAGTACTGCCCCTCCGACAGTGCGGCGCTCCCTCAGTACTGCCCCTCGACAGTGCGGCGCTCCCTCAGTACTGCCCCTCCGACAGTGCAGCACTGCAGCACTCCCTCAGTACTAACCCTCCGACAGTGCAGCACTCCCTCAGTGCTGCCCCTCCGACAGTGCAGCACTCCCTCAGTGCTGCCCCTCCGACAGTGCAGCACTCCCTCAGTACAGACCCTCCGACAGTTCAGCACTCCCTCAGTACAGCCCTTCCGACAGTGCAGCGCTCCCTCAGTACTGCCCCTCCGACAGTGCAGCGCTCCCTCAGTAGTGCCCCTCCGACAGTGCAGCGCTCCCTCAGTACTGCCCCTCCGACAGTGCAGCGGTCCCTCAGTACAGCCCCTCCGACAGTGCAGCGTTCCCTCAGTACAGCCCCTCCGACAGTGCAGCGCTCCCTCAGTACAGCCCCTCCGACAGTGCAGCGCTGCCTCAGTACTGCCCCTCCGACAGTGCGGCACTCCCTCAGTACAGCCCCTCCGACAGTGCGGCGCTCCCTCAGTACAGCCCCTCCGACAGTGCGGCGCTCCCTCAGTACAGCCCCTCCGACAGTGCGGCGCTCCCTCAGTGCTGCCCCTCCGACAGTGCAGCGCTCTCTCAGTACAGCCCCTCCGACAGTGCAGCGCTGCCTCAGTACAGCCCCTCCGACAGTGCAGCACTCCCTCAGTACAGCCTCTCCGACTGTGCAGCACTCCCTCAGTACAGCCCCTCCGACAGTGCAGCGCTCCCTCAGTACAGCCCCTCCGACAGTGCAGCGCTCCCTCAGTACTGCCCCTCCGACAGTGCAGCGCTCCCTCAGTACTGCCCCTCCGACAGTGCAGCGCTCCCTCAGTACTGCCCCTCCGACAGTGCAGCGCTCCCTCAGTACAGCCCCTCCGACAGTGCGGCGCTCCCTCAGTACTGCCCCTCCGACAGTGCAGCGCTCCCTCCGTACAGCCCCTCCGACAGTGCAGCACTGACAGTTCAGGACCAAGCGGCCTACTCCTGTTCCTATTTCTTATGTTCTTATGAAACAGTTAAGTATGTTACTTTCTGATGACACTCCTTTTACCACTTAGGCCTTATTTTACAGGAAATTTTGCAATGGACTGATGGTCAGGACCGTAAGATACGGAAAACGCCTCAGCCCAGATGAAGCAAGACACTGGGGTTGATTTTCGTTTCCCTACTGCCTCGTACATTTTGGCAAATGGCAGTCGGCAGATGGAAATTATTTTTTCTTTAATATTTGATATTGCTGGGTCAAAATCCTGAAACTCCCTCCCTAACAGCACTGTGGGAGTACCTTCACCACACGGAGTGCAGCGGTTCAAGAAGGCGGCTCACCACCACCTTCTCAAGGGCAACTAGGGATGGGCAATAAATGCTGGCCTTGTCACCGACACCCACATCAAGTGAAATAATAAAAAAAACATCCTCCACAAGGTTCTTTGCTTCAATATAAGATCATATTGATATTATTTATAATCACATTGGTTATATTCAATATTGATATTTCATGTCTTCCTCTCTCTGATGTGCATTATGATAGAATCATAGAATGGTACAGCACAGAAGGAGGCCATTTGGCCCATCGTGCCTGTGCTAGCTCTTTGAAAGAGCTATCCAATTAGTCCCACTCCCCTGCTCTTTAAATGTCTCAAGTCTGGCTTGAGTTGAGCGGGAGTGGGCCTTGCTGAAGTGCTCTTGCGGAGAGCCGGCACGGGCTCGACGGGCCGAATGGCTTCCTCCTGTGCTGTAGCCATTCTATGATTCTTTCCCCATAGCCCTGCAAGTATTTCTCCAATTCCCTTTTGAAAGCTACTATTGAATCTGCTTCCTCCGGCCTTTCAGGTCGCGTGTTCCTGATCACAACAACTCGCCGTGTAACAGAATTTCTCCTCATGTCCCCCTCTGGTTCCTTTGCCAATTATCTCAAATCTGTGGTCCTCTGCTTAAGAACATAAGAACATAAGAAATAGGAGCAGGAGTAGGTCAATCGGCCCCTCGAGCCTGCTCCACCATTCAATAAGATCATGGCTGATGCAATCTTGGCCTCAACACCACTTTCCCGCCCCCTCCCCATAATCCTTGACTCCCTTGTAGTTAAAATTTCTGTCAATCTCCGCCTTGAATATATTCACTGACTCCGCCTCCACGGCTCTCTGGGGTAGAGAATTCCAAAGATTCACGACCCTCTGACAGAAGAAATTCCTCCTCATCTCCGTCTTAAATGGGTGAATATGCCCCCTAGTTCCAGATACCCCCACTAGGGGAAACATCCTCTCAGCATCCACCCTGTCAATCCCCCTCAGAATCTTATATGTTTCAATAAGATCACCTCTCATTCTTCTAAACTCCAATGAGTATTGGCCCAACCTGCTCAACCTTTCGTCATACGTCAACCCCTTCATCCCAGGAATCAACTTAGTGAACCTTCTCTGCACTGCCTACAATGCAAGTATATCCTTCCTTAAATATGGAGACCAAATCTGTTCGCAATACTCCAGGTGCGGTCTCACCAGCACCCTGTAAAGTTGCATCAAAACTTCCCTAGTTTTATACTCCATCCCCCTTTCAATAAAGGCCAACGTTCGATTAGCCTTCCTAATTCCTTGCTAACTTTTTGTGTTTCATATACTATTACCCCCAGATCCCTCTGTACCGCAGCATTTTGTAGTCTCACTCCATTTAAATAATAATTTGCTGTTTCATTCTTCCTTCCAAAGTGGATATCCTCACACTTTCCCACATTATACTCCATCGACCAAATTTTTGCCCACGCTCTTAACCTATCTATATCCCTTTGCAGACTCTTTGTGTCCTCCTCACAACTTGCTAACCCACCTATCTTTGTATCATCAGCAAATTTGGCTAAAATCCACACGGTCCTTTCATCCAAGCCATTAACATAGATTGTAAGTAGTTGAGGCCCCAGCCCTGATCCCTGTGGCACCCCACTAGTTACTGATTGCCAACCTGAAAATGACCCATTTATCCCGACTCTCTGTTTCCGGCCCTCCTGCCAGTGGAAATGGTTTCTCCCAATTGGCTCCAACAAAAACCCTTCATGAGTTTGAACACCTCTATCAAATCTTCCCTTAACCTTCTCTGCTCTAAGGAGAACAACCCCAGTTCCTCTATAGTCTCTCCACATAACTGAAGTCCTGCATCCCTGGTACCATTCTGGACAATCTCCTCACTTGGTTGCGTCACGTAGCGTTCAGATAATCGATTAACTTCTGCTCTTTGATATCCAGACCATGGCGACGCAGCACTCTGACTCATTGCCTCAGCCAGTGAAGGAAACACAAGAAGCTGAGCCTTCGACGCACCATCGTCAGTTTGATGTTAAGGATCTGCAGGCGATTATGTCTTTCACCAACTTGGACATAGCTAAATTGGTGGAGCAGATTGAAATCGACGACCATGTGATTTGCCAGCAAAGGAAGAGAGGCTTCAACCATCAGATGAGAAGTGAACTGAAGAGACTCAAGACCTTTGAGAGCTTCGATCCCTTTGCCACCTGGAGTCCCGAGGAGATGGCGAGCGTGGGCTTTTATTACACGGGGTTGAAGATGAGTGTGCAATGCTTCTGCTGCGGGGGAGTTTTCTGCAGTACCGGCATCACAAAATCGCCCGGGTCAGAGCATCAGAAGTTTGAGCCGCACTGTGGCTTTGTGAAAACCTTGGATGTTGGAAACATTCCAAAGTATGCCGTGCGGGTCCAGGTACCTGAGGGTGCTCCGCTCAACCGAGCGGAGAAGTTGAAAGGGCAACAAGCCAGACTTGAGACCTTCAAAGGCTGGCCTTTCTACGTGAAGATGGAGCCTGATCTACTGGCAAAAGCAGGATTTTTCTTTACAGGTATTGACAATCAGCAAATAACACATTGGGAGACAGTATATGAGTAATCGGAGACATGATGTGTGGTGAGTGCAGCGTGCTTAGTGGCAGGAGGCAGAGGGTGATGGTCGAAGGTTGTTTTTGTGACTGGAAGCCTGTGTCCATGTGGGGTACCGCAGGGATTGGTGCTGGGTCCTTTGCTGTTTGTAGTGTACATTAATGATTTAGATATGAATGTAGGAGGTATGATCAGTAAGTTCACAGATAACACGAAAATTGGTGGAGTGGTAAATAGCGAGGAGGGAAGCCTCAGGCTACAGGATGATGTGGACGGGTTGGTCAGATGGGCAGAACAGTGGCAAATGGAATTTAACCCTGAAAAGTGTGAGGTGATGCATATTGGGAGGAATAACAAGGCAAGGGAATACACAATGAATGGTAGGACCCTAGAAAGGACAGAGGATCAGAGGGACCTTGGTGTGCATGTACATAGATCCCTGAAGGCAGCAGGACAGGTAGATAAGGTGGATAAAAAGGCATATGGGATACTTGCCTTCATTAGCAGAGGCATAGAATATAAGAGCAGGGAGGTTATGATGGAGCTGTACAAAACGCTAGTTAGGCCACAGCTGGAATACTGGGTGCAGTTCTGGTCGCCACACTATAGGAAGTTTGTGATTGCATTGGAGAGGGTGCAGAGGAGATTCACCAGGATGTTACCTGGGCTGGAGCGCTTCAGCTATGAAGAGAGACTGGACAGGCTGGGGTTGTTTTCCTTAGAGCAGAGAAGGCTGATGGGGGACCTGATTGAGGTGTACAAAATTATGAGGGGCATAGATAGGGTAGATAGAAAGGAACTTTTCCCCTTAGTAGAGGGGTCAATAGCCAGGAGGCATAGTTTCAAGGTAAGGGGCAGGAGGTTTAGAGGGGATTTGAGGAAAAACTTTTTCACCCAGAGGGTGGTTGGAATCTGGAACTCACTGCCTGAAAGGGTGGTAGAGGCAGGAACCCTCACAACATTCAAGAAGCATTTAGATGAGCACTTGAAACGCCATAGCATACAAGGCTACGGACCAAGTGCTGAAAAATAGGATTAGAATAGTTAGGGCATGATGGCCGGCGCGGACACGATTGGCCAAAGGGCCTCTTTCTGTGCTGTATAACTCCATGACTCTATGCTCGGGAGGAACAGATGACTTTGGACCTCTGGTTCCCAAAGATCTCCAACAACTGGGGGTGATCCTCGACTCATGTCTGAGTCTGTTGTGGACTCATTGATGGAGATTGATTGCCACAATTGGTCAACAATTCCACTATCGTTGTATCTTGCAACTACCAGGATGGTAGAAGGTGAACTAAATATACCTTTGTCTTTTTTAGTCTAGAATTTACTATGTTCCTGTGTTTCTATGAAGAATAGACACTCTACCAGTGAATTCCCCTTTGCCACTCCAACATACCCAAACCTCTCCTTGTTTCCAACTTCATGAATGCACAGGATGACATAGAATGTACAGCACAGAAACAGGCCATTCAGCCCAACCAGCCCATGTCGGCGTTTACGCTCCACTCGAACCTCCTCCCATCCTTCCTCATTTAACTCTACCAGCACGTCTATTCCCTTCTCCCTCATGTGCTTATCTAGCTTCCCCTTAAATGCATCTATACTATTTGCCTCAACCACTCCTGTGGTACCGAGTTCCACATTCTCACCTCTCTCTGAGTAAAGAAGTTTTTCTGAATTCCCTATTGGATTTCTTGGTGTCTATCTTATATTGATGGCCTCTAGTTTTGCTCTTCCCCACGAGTGGAAACACTCTCTCTGTATCCACTCTATCAAAACCATTCATAATTTTAAAGACCTCTATTAGGTCACCCCTCAGCCTTCTCTTTCCAAGAGAAAAGGGACCCAGGCTGTTCATCCTTTCCTGATAGGTATACCCTCGCAGTTCTGGTATCATCCTTGTAAATCTTCTTTGCACCCTCGCCAGTGCCTCTATATCGTTTTTATAATATGGCGACTAGAAATGCTGATATGCTCAAACTCTACTGCGCCCTTTGCTCTATTGTCCCCTTTGGACAAGATTTCTGACAATGATGTCTGTTATTGATGATGACTTGACTTGACTATTCCAACGCACTCCTGGCCGGCCTCCCTCGTTCTGCCCTCCATATCTGGCTATGATAAATTGACCCTTAGTGTTAGGGGGGGATTAAATATGTGGGGTTATGGGGATAGGATGGGATATGTTAGGGGGAATTAAATACGTGGGGTTACGGGGGTAGGGTGGGATATGTGTACTGTGGGGATTAAAGCAGGGACAGGGTACTGGATTTGGATGATCAGCCATGATCGTATTGAATGGTGGAGCAGGCTCGATGGGCCGAATGGCCTACTCCTGCTCCTAGATTCTATGTTTCTATGTTTCTATAAACGTGAATTCATCCAAAACTCTGCCACCCATGTCCTAACTCGCACCAAGTCCTGTTCACCCATCTCCCCTGTGCTCACTGACCTACATTGGTTCCCAGTTAAGCAACACCTCGATTTTAAAATTCTCATCCTTGTTTTCAAATCCCTCCATTGACTTGCCCCTCCCTATCTCTGTAATCTCCTCCAGCCCTATAATCCCCCGAGATATCTGTGCTCTGCCAATTCTGGCCCCTTGAACAGCCCTGATTTTAATTGCTCCACCATTGGCAACTGTGCATTCACTGTCCTAGGCCCTAAGCTCTGGAATTCCCTCCCTAAACTTCTTCGCCTCGCTACCTCTTTTTCCTGCTTTAAGGTGCTCCTTAAAACCTGCCTCTTTGACCAAGCTTTTGGCCATATGCACTAACATCTCCTTATATTAGTTAAAAAGTACTTGGATATGCACTTGAAGTGCCGTAACCTACAAGGCTATGGACCAAGTGCTGGAAAGTGGGAGTAGGGTGGATAGCTCTTTGTCGACCGGCACGGACAAGATGGGCCGAATGGCTTCCTTCTGTGCTGTAAATTTCTATGATTATATGGCTCGGTATCAAATTTTGTATTTTAATAACACTCCTGTGAAGCGCCTTGGGATGGTTTATTAAGTTAAAGGCACTATTTAAATGTAAGTTGTTGTTTTTATGATATTGTGATTGTCCCAACAGTCTAGGTCGAACTCCTAAAATCACCATGCAGGGGAAATTTCTTTTTGAAACTCAAAGTTCTAGAGGTGATAGTGCAGTGTTCCAACCCATCAGACCACCTCATCCCTCATAACATGCGACACCCAGCAAAGAATGGAAGTGTTGATCACAAGCCAGGTTCACCAAGAGAGCGCGGACTGTTGGCTGAAACATCGAACTAGAATTTCGCATCCAGCCATGATTGTTCCTAACTACTCCTCCAACAGGTATCAAGGATAAAGTCCAGTGCTTTTCCTGTGGTGGGAGCTTAGCAAACTGGGAAGAAGACGATGATCCATGGAAGGAACATTCCAAATGGTTTCCAGAGTAAGTTAAGTCTGCATATTTGGCAGGGTGATGGAGGAGAGCAATAATGTTCCACTTCCCTGGAACAAGGCATCATCCCAAAGAACAGCAGGCCTTGAGCGGTGTATATATTGGCAGGGATTGAGTCCTTCCACATATGCGCACACCATCCTGGCCTCGCATGCACCTCGAAACAGGAGCGTCTGGAGCCTAGTTCTCTGAACTCCAGTGTGTTAGTGCTGTGCGTTCTCTGAAATCAGTGGTGTTAGTGCTGTACATTCTCTGAACTCCAGAGTGTTAGTGCTGTGCGTTCTCTGAAATCAGTGCTGTTAGCGCTGTACATTCTCTGAACTCCAGAGTGTGAGCGCTGTGCGTTCTCTGAAATCAGTGGTGTTAGCGCTGTGCATTCTCTGAACTCCAGTGTGTTAGTGCTGTGCGTTCTCTGAAATCAGTGGTGTTAGCGCTGTACATTCTCTGAACTCCAGAGTATGAGCGCTGTGCGTTCTCTGAAATCAGTGGTGTTAGCGCTGTACATTCTCTGAACTCCAGAGTGTGAGCGCTGTGCGTTCTCTGAAATCAGTGGTGTTAGCGCTGTGCGTTCTCTGAACTGCAGTGTGTTAGCGCTGTGCCTTGCAACTCTGTAGCCTGCCTGATGATGACTGGCTCAAATGACACTTGGCAGAGAACCTGAATTGCTCTACAGCAGCCCGGATCAAATTACACATTCCAGACATTCCAGTTGTGTGTGTATTGCCTTCCTGTTTTGTTGGTGGTTATAATAAAGAATGCTGATTCCACCAGAGTGGGGTAAATGGGCGCGACCAACTTTGACACTGTAAGTTGTGGGCTGGTTAACTGAAGATACAAGAGACCCGGTTTGCGATGTGACAGTGCAAATGTCCACTGGAGTTTGGTGTGGCGATTTTTTCCGCAGAGGTCGCACGATTTCAATTGGCCTAAATTTCCCACTTTAGTGGATTTGGGGCGAATTCCTTAACGTAAAAGGATGTCCAGTCGTTACAAATATGGACCATTGGGACCATTTGCATTATTCTGGGCGGCTCATTAACCCCCCTCCCCTCCCCCAGCTTTCACCACGGGATCCAAAAGAACGGGAGCAGGGAATTAATTTCACCCTTAATTTCCGTGTCAGCCTCACCTCGGAGCCAGAAAGTCATAGAGTCATAGAGTCATAGAGTTATACAGCACGGATAGAGGCCCTTCGGCCCATCGTGTCCGCACCGGCCATCAAGCCCTGTCTAATCTAATCCCATATTCCAGCATTTGGTCCGTAGCCTTGTATGCTATGGCGTTTCAAGTGCTCATCCAAATGCTTCTTGAATGTTGTGAGGGTTCCTGCCTCCACAACCCTTTCGGGCAGTGAGTTCCAGACTCCAACCACCCTCTGGGTGAAAAAGTTCTTTCTCAAATCCTTCTAAACCTCCCGCCCTTTACCTTGAATCTATGCCCCCTTGTTATAGACACCTCTACTAAGGGAAAAAGCTCCTTAGTATCCATCCTATCTATGCCCCTCATAACTTTGTACACCTCAATCATGTCCCCCCTCAGCCTCCTCTGCTCCAAGGAAAACAAACCCAATCTGCCCAGTCTCTCTTCATAGCTGAAGCACTCCTGCCCGGGTAACATTCTGGTGAATCTCCTCTGCACCCTCTCCAAAGCTATCACATCCTTCCTGCAGTGTGGCGACCAGAACTGCACCCAGTATTCCAGATGTGGCCTAACCAGTGTTTTATACAGCTCCATCATAACCTCCTTGCTATTATATTCTATGCCTCGGCTAATGAATGCAAGTATCCCATATGCCTTTTTTACCACCTTATCCACCTGTTCCGCCGCCTTCAGGGATCTGTGTACTTGCACACCAAGATCCCTCTGACCCTCCGTCTTGCCTAGGGTCTTACCATTCATTGTGTATTCCCTTGCCTTGTCCGTCCCTCCAAAGTGCATCACCTCGCACTTTTCCGGATTAAATTCCATTTGCCACTGTTCTGCCCATCTGACCAACCCATCTATATCGTCCTGCAGACTGAGGCTACCCTCCTCGCTATTTACCACGACCAATTTTTGTATCATCCGCGAACTTACTGATCATACCTTTTACATTCATATCCAAGTCGTTAATGTAGACCACAAACAGCAAGGGACCCAGCACCGATCCCTGTGGTACCCCATTGGCCACAGGCTTCCAGTCACAAAAACAACCTTCGACCATCACCCTCTGCCTTCTGCCACTGAGCCAGTTTTGTATCCAATGTGCCACGGCACCCTGGATTCCATGGGCTCTTACCTTCTTGACCAGTCTCCTGTGCGGGACTTTATTGAAGGCCTTACTGAAATCCATGTATACCACATCCACTGCATTACCCTCATCCACACACCTAGTCACCCCCTCAAAAAATTCAATCAAATTAGTCAGACATGATCTTCCCTTGACAAAGCCATGTTGGCTAACCCTGATTAATCCTTGCCTCTCCAAGTGGAGACTAATTTTGTCCCTCAGAATTTTTTCCAATAATTTTCCTACCACTGATGTTAGGCTCACTGGCCTGTAGTTCCCCGGTTTTTCCCTACTCCCTTTCTTGAATAATGTTACTACATTAGCGGTTCTCCAGTCCTCTGGCACATCCCCTGTGGCCAGAGAGGTTCTGAATATATGTGTTAGAGCCCTCGCAATCTCCTCTTTTGCCTCACACAGCAGCCTGGGATACATTTCATCCGGACCTGGGGATTTATCCATTTTTAGACCTGCTAAAACCGCCAATACCTCCTCCCTCTCGATGTTAAAATGTTCGAGTATATCACAGTCCCCCTGCCCTAATTTTATGTCTGCATCATCCTTCTCCATAGTGAAAACAGATGCAAAAAATTCATTTAGAACCCCACCTACATCTTCCGGCTCCACACACAGATTGCCACTTTTGTCCCTAATGGGCCCTATTTTTCCCCTAGTTATCCTCTTACCCTTAATATACTTATAAAACATCTTAGGATTTTCCTTTATTTTGCTCGCCAGTGTTATTTCATGGCCCCTCCTTGATCTCCTAATTTCTTTTTTAAGTATCCCCCTGCACTTTTTGTACTCCTCTAGGGCTTCCTCCGTCTTTAGCATTTTGTATCTGCCAAAAGCCCTCCTTTTTTTCCTGATCCATTCTCGTATATCCCCTGACATCCAAGGTTCCCTGGGGTTTTTCGAACCACCCTTGACCTTTACGGGAACATGCTGCCATTGTATGATCTCAATCTCCCTTCTGAAAGAATCCCATTGCTCCGATGCGGATTTTCCTACAAGCAGCTGATCCCAGTCCATTTTGGCCAGATCCTGCCTTATCCTACTAAAATCGGCCTTCCCCCAATTTAGAACCTTTATTTCCGGCCCATCCCTGTCCTTTTCCATGACCACCTTAAATCTCACCGTATTATGGTCACTGTCACCAAAGTGCTCACCTACTAGCACTTCTTCCACTTGGCCGGCCACATTCCCTAGAATTAGGTCCAGTACCGCCCCCTCTCTTGTAGGACTTTCTACATGCTGGCTCAAAAAGCTCTCCTGGATGCACTTTAAGAATTTTGAACCCTCTAAGCCTTTCACACTCTGACTATCCCAGTTAATATTGGGGAAGTTGAAATCCCCCATTATTATTACCCTATTATTTGCACATTTCTCTGAGATTTGCCTACATATCTGTTCCTCTATCTCCCCCTGACTGTTTGGGGGCCTATAGTATGCTCCCAGCAAAGTGCTTGCCCCCTTTTTGTTTTTAAGCTCCTCATTGGAGGAACCTGCTAATATATCATCGCTACTTATGGCAGTAATTGATTCCTTAATTAATATTGCGACACCCCCTCCTCTTATACCTCCCCCTCTGTCTCGCCTGAAGATTCTGTACCCCGGAATATTGAGCTGCCAGTCTTGCCCCTCCCTCAACCATGTCTCCATGATAGCAACAATATCATACTCCCATGTGTTTATCATGCGGCACGGTGGCATAGTGGTTAGCACTGGTGCCTCACAGCGCCAGCGACCTGGGATCGAATCCGGCCTCGGGTGACTGTCTGTGTGGAGTTTGTACATTCTCCCCGTGTCTGCGTGGGTTTCCTCCGGGTGCTCCGGTTTCCTCCCACAGTCCAAAAATGTGCGGGTTAGGTTGATTTGACTATGATAAATTGACCCTTAGTGTTAGGGGGGGGATTAAATATGCGGGGATAGGATGGGATATGTTAGGGGGAATTAAATACGTGGGGTTACGGGGATAGGGTGGGATATGTGTCGGTGCAGGCACGATGGGGATTCTCTGTGGGAAAGCAGGGACAGGGTACTGGATTTGGATGATCAGCCATGATCGTATTGAATGGTGGAGCAGGGCCGAATGGCCTACTCCTGCTCCTAGTTTCTATGTTTCTGTTCATCCACCTTATTCGCTAGACTCCTTGCATTAAAATAGATGCCTTCCAGCCTTGCTCTTACATGTTTGCCCTGTCTTCCAAGCTGACTTGTTTTTTTCTCTATAATTGACTGTACATCACCCCCTATTGTAGCTCCACTCTGTATCCCATCCCCCTGCCAAGTTAGTTTAAACCCCCCCCCAACAGTGCTAGCAAACCTCCCCGCAAGGCTATTTGTCCCGCTCTGGTTCAGGTGCAAACCGTCCGACTTGTACAAGTCCCACCTTCCCCAGAAGCAGGCCCAGTGATCCAGGAAACTAAAACCCTCCCTCCTGCACCAACTCTTTAGCCACGCATTCATCTGTTCTATCCTCCTATTCCTATACTCACTAGCACGTGGCACTGGGAGTAATCCAGAGATTACAACCTTTGAGGTCCTGCTCTTTAATCTGCTGCCTAGCTCCCTAAATTCTTGATGCAGGACCTCATCCCCCTTCCTACCTATGTCGTTGGTCCCAATGTGAACCATGACCTCTGCCTGCTCACCCTCCCCCTTAAGAATGCCCTGTAGCCGCTCAGTTACATCCATGACCCTGGCCCCAGGGAGGCAACAAACCATCCTGGAGTCACATTTACGGCCACAGAAACACCTATCTGTTCCCCTTACGATAGAATCCCCTACCACTATTGCTGTCCCACTCTTTTTCCTCCCTTTCTGAGCAGCAGAAGCAACCCTGGTGCCAGGAAGTTGGCTGCTGCTGCTCTCCCCTGGTGAGTCATCCCCCTCAACAGTATCCAAATCGGTATACCTGTTTGAAAGGGGGATGACCGCAGGGGTCCCCTGTACTTCCTGCCTGCCTCTGCTGCTCCGCCTGATGGTCACCCATTTCCCTTCTGCCTGTGCAGCCCTACCCTGCGGCGTGACCAACTCGCTAAACGTGTTATCCATGACCCTCTCAGCATCGCGTATGCTCCAAAACTCATCCACCCACAGCTCGAGCGCCGCAATGCGGTCTACAAGTAGCTGCAGCTGGATGCATTTCTCGCACACATGGTCCCCAGGGACACTGGCAGCGTCCCTGAATTCCCACATGGAGCAAGAGGAGCATAACACAGGGCTGATCTCACCTGCCATGACCTACTCCTTTAATTAAATTAAAAATGTATTCAATACCCCAGTTACAGATATACTCTAGGGCGCTTTATTTACCAACTGTCCCCACTACACCACAGAGACTCTAGAAATTTAACACCACAGAATTTAAGCTTAAAAAGAGAGAAATGCTCACCAACCAATCCCTTACCTGCTTTTTGGTGACGTCACACTTCGATTATTTTTCCCTCCGAGTTCGGAGAATGGTCAGCCTTACCTGGTCTCTGGAGCCTTTTATAGGCCCACTGCCGCCGCTAAAACTCCCGCCGACGCTCTGAGGCCTTACCTGGACTCTGGAGCCTTTTATAGGCCCACTGCCGCCGCTGAAACTCCCGCCGACGCTCTGAGGCCTTACCTGGTCTCTGGAGCCTTTTATAGGCCCACTGCCGCCGCTGAAACTCCCGCCGACGCTCTGAGGCCTTACCTGGTTGGGGGTTCGATTCCCACTCCAGAGACTCGAGCACAGTAATCTCGGCTGACAGCGCTGCACTGTCAGAGGTGCCGCCTTTCGGATGAGACGTTAAACCGATGCCCTGTCTGCCCTCTCAGATCCCGTGGTGCTATTTCGAAGAAGAGCAGGGGAGTTATCCCTGGTATCGTGGGCCAGTCTTTATTCCTCAGTCAACACCACTGAAACAGATTATGTGGTCAGTATCTCATTGCTGTTAGTGGGATCTTGCTGTGTGCATATTGGCCGCTGCATTTTCTACATTACAGCAGTGACTGCACTTCATTGGCTGGAAAGCGCTTTGGGACATCTGGTGGTCATGAAAGGCGCTATATAAATGCAAGTCTTTCTTTATCAAAGCCTATGAAATCTATTATTCAAATATCAATTGCAAACCCTTTCAGCGGATTTAAATTAATTGCTTCCTGGCATCGCTCATAGCAACGCAGGACGCCATGGAGGACATTTCCAGGGTCCCTATGATATTGATTAGTGTCACTCTTGCCTCTGAGTCCAGAAGTTTGTGGGTTTAAATCCCACTCCAAAGACTTGAGCACCAAAATCTAGGCTGACGCTCCCAGTGCAGTACTGAGGGAGCGCTGCAGTATCAGTTAGAGTCGTTAAACCGAGGCCCCATCTGCCCTCAAGGCGTCAAGTGAACACCGATTTCTGAAATCTTCCTTTGTAACACCGCTTTGTTTTCAAGGTGTGAGTTCCTTCAGAGTGAGAAATCAGCAGCAGACATTGGCCAGTACAAGCGCAGCTATACTGGATTTCATGGAATTACGGTAAGCATTTCACAGAAGAAGCATACAGCACAGAAGGAGGCCATTCAATCCATCATGCCTTTTGAAACAGCTATCCAAGTCCGCCTCCCAAACCTGCGGCCTCGACCACCTAGATGGACAAGGTCAGCAGGCGCACGGGGAACACCAACACCTCCAAGTTCCCCTCCAAGTCAGACAACACCCTGACTTGGGAATATATCGGCCGTTCCTTCATCACCGCTGGGTCAAAATCCTGGAACTCCCTCCCGAACAGCGCTGTGGGAGCACCTTCACCGCACGGACTGCAGCGGTTCAAGAAGGCGACTCACCACCACTTTCTCAAGGGGCAATTAGGGATGGGCAATAAATGCTGGCCTTGCCAGCGATGCCCACATCCCGTGTATGACTAAATAAAAAAAAGTCCCACTCCCTTGCTCTTTCCCCACAGCCCTGCAATTTTTTTTCCCTTGTCAAGTATTTATCCAACTCCCTTTTGAAAGTTATTATTGAATCTGCCGCCACCACCCTTTCAGGCAGTGGATTCCAGATCACATCTGATTATGTACCTAGGAACAGGAGGAGGCCATTCAGCCCCTCGAGCCTGTTCCGCCATTCAATGAGATCATGGCTGATCTGCAACCTAACTCCATATACCCGCCTTTGGCCCGTATCCCTTAATACCTTTGGTTAACAAAAATCTATCAATCTCCAATTTAAAATTAACAATTGATCCAGCACCAATTGCCGTTTGCGGAAGAGAGTTCCAAACTTCTACCACCCTTTGTGTGTAGAAGTGTTTCCTAATTACACTCCTAAAAGGTCTGGCTCTAATTTTTAGACTATACCCCCTTGTCCTTGAATCCCTAACCAGCGGAAATAGTTTCTCTCTAGCTACCCTATCAGTTCCCTTTAATACCTTGAAAACTTCGATCAGATCACCGCTTAACCTTCTAAATTCGAGGGAATACAACCATAGTTTGTGTAATCTCTCCTCATAACTTAACCCTTGGAGTCCGGTTATCATTCTGGTAAACCTACGCTGCACTCCCTCCAAGGTCAATCTATCCTTCCTAAGGTGTGGTGCCCAGAACTGCTCACAGTACTCCAGGTGTGGTCTAACCAGGGGTTTGTACAGCTGCAGCATAACTTCTACCCCTTTGTACTCTAGTCCTCTAGATATAAAGGCCAGCATCCCATTAGCCTTTTTGTTTATGTGTAGATTGTACTTTTCAGGTGCGTCGTGTTGACCTCTGTTGACAATGAGAACGTCAGAGGAACCTTCAAGCCCACGTTGAGATACATTTATTACAAGAAGGAGGGCAGCTAACACTCCAGAAATCGTTAAATGTCAAACCGGTACTCCATGAGAATATATCTCTCTCTTGCTTCAATTTGTCGGGATTAGATATTTCATTTCTAATTCCTACAATTTCCCTGCCTGTACATCACTCGGGTGCACTGCACACATGTGTAATCGAAGATTCACATCATTAGTATTCGAGCCAGACCTGTGTCTTTCTAAATCAATCCCGTTAATTACTCCCCGTTAAACAATATACCCCCTCTATACCTGAACTGATACATACCCTAAATATGTCAATAAATGAGTCAGCCTGGGGTCTGTTAGCAGGGCCTAAGGAAGCGTAAGCAGATAAAGGTCAGCATTTATTGCCCATCCCTAATTGCCCTTGAGAAGGTGGTGGTGAGCTGCCTTCTTGAACCACTACAGTCCGTGTGGTGAAGGTGCTCCCACAGTGCCGTTAGGGAGGGAGTTCCAGGATTTTGACCCAGCGACGATGAAGGAACAGCCGATATATTTCCAAGTCAGGATGTTGTGTGACTTGGAGGTGGTGGTGTTCCCACGCGCCTGCTGCCCCTGTCCTTCTAGGTGGAAGAGGTCACAGGTTTGGGAGGTGCTGCCGAAGAAGCCTTGGCGAGTTGCTGCAGTGCATCTTGTAGATGGTACACACTGCAGCCACGGTACGCCGGTGGTGGAGGGAGTGAATGTTTAAGGTGGTGGATGGGCTGCCAATCAAGTGGGCTGCTTTGTCCTGGATGGTATCGAGCTTCTTGAGTGTTGTTGGAGCTGCACTCATCCAGGCAAGTGGAGAGTATTCCATCACACCCTGACTTGTGCCTTGTAGATGGTGGAACGGCTTTGGGGAGTCAGGCGGTGAGACACTCGCCGCAGAATACCTAGCCTCTGACCTGCTCTTGTTGACACATTATTTATGTGGCTGGTCCAGTTAAGTTTTTGGTCAATGGTCACACCCCAGGATGTTGATAGTGGGAGATTCGGCGATGGCAATGCCGTTGAATGTCAAGGGGCGGTGGTTAGACTCTTGCTTGTTGGAGATAGTCATTGCCTGGCACTTCTGTGGCGCGAATGTTACCTGCCACCTATCAGCCCAAGCCTGAACGTCGTCCAGGTCTTGTTGCATGCGGGCATGGACTGCTTCATTGTCTGAGGAGTTGTGAATGGCGCTGAACACTGTGCAGTCATCAGTGAACATTCCTATTTGAAGCGGACTCCTTGTGAAAATATGCACATTGATTATTTCTTTTTCCACAGGCTGCTCATTTTACAACCATGGCTTCTTCAACGGTAGATATTTACACGTCACAATCTCGCAGCGACGGATCTTTCTCTTGTAAGTTATTTTTGCTCTTCCTCCAACGCTCAGGTTCTCAAAAGCCCTGGATGAGAAGACGCGTTGTTTAGGGGACACCCAAAATGCTGTTGTGAGGACACCCTGAGGTGTTCTGTCTGCAGCTATCTGTATCGCTGGTGCTCTATGTAAAGATCCCCTGGCTGGGGAGTCTAGAACCAGGGGTCACAGTCTCAGAATAAGGGCTCGGCCATTTAGGACTGAGATGAGGAGGAATTTCTTCACTTAGAGGGTGGTGAATCTTTGGAATTCTCTACCCCAGAGGGCTGTGGAGGCTCATTCGTTGAGTATATTCAAGACAGAGATCGATAGATTTTTGAATATTAAGGGAATCAAGGGATATGGGGATAGGGCGGGAAAGTGGAGATGAGGTAGAAGATCAGCCATGATCTTATTGAATGGCGGAGCAGGCTCGAAGGGCCAAATGGCCAACTCCTGCTCTTATTTCCTATGTTCTTATGTTCTTAACCTGACACATTGCTTTCTGGCCCACTTATTATTAGGGAAGGATCTGGAATGCATTCGGAATATATTTGGGGATGAGAAAGCCCGCTTCGAGTCATTTCACACCTGGCCACCGAATATCAGTGTGAGCACAGCATCATTAGCAGAAGCAGGATTTTTCTATCGAGGTTAGTACAGCCTTGTTCGTGCAACTGAATGTCAAGTTTGCAGATTAACCATCAGCATTGCTAAAGCAAGCAACCCGAGCACTTTCTCACCCAATATATTGCTGAAGGTGATTATTAATCATGAATTAGTATGAATTGCTTGTTGGTTTCTTGGATTACGCCTACATTTCCCAATCGTATTTCCAGTAACACTTACAAAAACTGATTAGCGCATAACAGAGTAGATGCAGGGAGGATGTTTCCCCTGGCTGGGGAGTCTAGAACCAGGGGTCACAGTCTCAGAATAAGGGGTCGGCCATTTAGGACTGATATGAGGAGGAATTTCTTCACTCAGAGGGTGGTGAATCTTTGGAATTCTCTACCCCAGAGGGCTGTGGAGGCTCAGTCGTTGAGTATATTCAAGACAGAGATCGATAGATTTTTGAATATTAAGGGAATCAAGGGATATGGGGATAGTGCAGCAAAGTGGAGATGAGTTGGAAGATCAGCCATGATCTTACTGAATGGCGGAGCAGGCTCGAGGGGCCTAATGGCACACTCCTGCTCCTATTTCTTATGTTCTTACAAGAATTGATTAGCGCATAACAGAGCTCCAAACTGCAGATTGAGTGGCAAGATGAAAGAAAAATATTGCCTGGCGTTTCCGTGTGTTTTGCAGCCAGCTATCGGCATGACCTGGGACAAATCGACTGAAATAGCGCAAAAGCTCGCGGAATTTAAAACGTAAGTGAGTTACGCCCACAACCTCCACCGTGGTACTAGTGACGGTCCCAGGACTGCATGGAGGAGAGGCAATCGAACCCAGAAATTAACCACCAGCTTTCCAAAATTGTCCATTCAACAAGTTGAAATGATGTTCCTCTTCAGCCCTACTTGACCTCGGGTGGATCTTCCTTCCCGTTGTCGGAGTGGTCACCTGTGAGGTGCCCATATAAGCATCAAGCCCAAGTCCTGAATGTGGCATTGGCCCTATCCCAATAACTCTCTACCTGCATCTTCATAGAGGGCAATGGGAGGGCCATGAGCCAGACATCCACCAGTGCAGTGGAAATTCCAGAACTTCGGAAAGAAATATAGGTCTCCTTCTCAAACCTCTTCCTTTGCATTTCTAGGCTTTGGTGACAATATTCAGTGTTTCTGCTGTGGCATTCAGTTATGCAAATGGGAGGAAGGAGATGATCCATGGAAAGAACATAAGAGACACTCATCGGAGTAAGAATCTGCATAAAGTTATAAAGCCCGGTTACTGAGTGGGTGGTGATTCTGAGCCTCACAGCAATAATGCTCAGATGGTTGACACGTGGAAATTTTCCTAATGTCAGTCCCACTGGGTTTAGATTGTTGCATTCCCCTACAGCAGGAAGGGGAAAATAAAGAGAAATTCTGGTTGGTAATCACCTGGTATCTTGTGATTGCTCGCTATGAGGGAATTGAATTGAAACACAGCACCAAACATTACCTTGCTTTGTTAACTCTAGCCTCGACTATTCCAATGCTCTCCTGGCCGGCCTCCCACCTTGCACCCTCCATAAACTTGAGCTCATCCGAAACTGTGTGCCCCGTGCCCTAACTCGCACCAAGTCCCGTTCACCCATCACCCCCTGTGCTCGCTGACCTACATTGGCTCCCGGTCCAACAACGCCTCGATTTTAAAATTCTCATCCTTGTTTTCAAATCCCTCCATGGCCTCGCCCCTCCCTAGCTCTGTAACCTCCTCCAGCCCTACAAGCCTCCAAGATCTCTGCGCTCCTCCAATTCTGGCCTCTTTTGCACGTCTGATTTTCATCGCTCCACCACTAGCGGCCGTGCCTTCAGCTGCCGAGGCCCTAAGCTCTGGGATTCCCTCCCTAAACCTCTGCGCCACTATCTCCTCCTAAGCCGCTCCTTAAAACATACATCTTTGACCAAGCTTTTGGTTACCTGTCCTAATATCTCCTTATGTGGCCTGGTGTCAAATTTTTGTTTGATAATCGCTCCCGTGAAGCGTCTTGGGACGTTTCAGTAGATTAGAGGCGCTATATAAATGCAGGTTGTTGCTGTTGTTGTTACATCCCTTGGTGATGTAACATTTAAGGTCCTTGAGGAGGGCGGCCATGTTTTCTATTGAACTCAGAATGGTTTATTTTGAATAAAATCCAAGTGATGGAGAAAGACAATTCCAAAACATTCTCATTTTGCGTTCCAGTTGCCCATATCTTCTCAGAAGAGGAAATGCAGATGATGGTGACGTGGACAGCGAGAAACAGCAGCTTAAGGAATTCTCATTCACTGCAATGGTAACATGGGCTCGTACCTTTTTTCCCCAGTTCCCCCCCCCCCCCCCACCCCCCGTCTCTTAAAGGCGCACCCAATTAAGACCAGTGACACTTGGCTGGAGGGGGATTACTTTTTGTTCTGCGGATCTGGACGATGGTGGCAAGGCCTCATTTATTGCCCACGTTCAGCCACCATCAGAAGCTGGTGATGGGTCTCCTTCTTCAACTGGAGGAGTCCTTGTGGTGATAATGCTCCCCCACCGATGGTGTTAGGTAGGGAATTACAGGATTTTAACCCAATCATAATGAAGGAACGATGCTATGTGTCCAAGTACATGGATCACAGAAGGTTAACACGCAGGTACAGCAGGAAATTAGGAAGGCAAGTATCGTGTTAGCCTTTATTGCTAGAGGGTTGGAGTACAAGAGTAAGGAAGTCTTGCTGCAATTATACAAGGCTTTGGTGAGACCACACCTGTAGTACTGTGCACAGTTTTGGTCTCCTTACCCAAGGAAGGATATACTTGCCTTCGAGGGGGTGCACCAAAGGTTCACTAGACTGAATCCTGGGATGAAAGGGTTGTCCTATGAGGAGAGATTGAGTAGAATGAGCCTATATTCTCTGGAGTTCAGAAGAAAGATAGGTGATCTCATTAAAATGTGTAAAATTCTTAGAGGGCTTGACAGGGTAGGTGCTGAGAGGTTGTTTCCCCTGGCTGGAGAGTCTGGAACCAGGGTTCATAGTCCCAGGATAAGGGGTCGGCCATTTAGGACTGAGATGAGGCAAAATTTCTTCACTCAGAGGGTGGTGAATCTTTGGAATTCTCTACCCCAGAGGGCTGTGGATTCTCAGTCGTTGAGTATATTCAAGACAGAGATCGATAGACATTTGGACTCTAGGGGAATCAAGGGATATGGGGATAGGACGGGAAAGTGGAGTTGAGGTCGAAGATCAGCCATGATCTCATTGATTGGCGGAGCAGGCTCGAGGGGCCGTATGGCCGAGTCCTGCTCCTATTACTTATGTTCTATGTGATAAGCCTTGACACGCAGCACTGTCTGATGCTCTCCTGAGGCCTTTATTGTGTTGTCCTGAAGTGTGATCGAGTCAGGATTCCTTGAGCTTTTTGTGATGAGAATCTTTGTTTTATTAGGCTGAGGAAGCCAGGAAGACCAGGGAGACCGAAGATCCTGTTGGTGGAGGTAAGGTTATCAATCAACAATAATAAGAAGGTTAACTTCCTGATCCAATGGTGATTTTTTTTCAAGTCAAGCTTTCAAATTACGAATGGCCTCGCCCTTCTTCATGATATCTGCGCTCCTCTAATTCTGGCCTCTTGAGCATCCCTGATTTGAATCGCTCCACCATTGGTGGCCGTGCCTTCAGCTGCTTAGGCCCTAAGCTCTGGAATTGCCTCCCTAAACCTCTCCGCCTCTCTCTCCTCCTTTGAGACGCTCCTTAAACCCTTCCTCTTTGACCAAGCTTTTGGTCACCTGTCCTAATATCTCCATAGAATCATAGGCCGCGATTTTATCGGCATTGAGAGGGTGGGTTTGGAGGCGGGTCAAAGGTTAAAATCGTTTTCATTGACGGCGGGGTCCGATCCCGCCATCAACCCGCCTCCAAACAATTTTCCCAAGTGTCGTGTCCCCGATTTGCGCATGGACCCGACACCTAGCGGCAGGAAGAGGATTAAATACACTTACCTGCCTGTTAACAGGCACTTGATCGTTGTTAACAGGCTCTTTTTTAATTTTGCCGCTTCTGCCTTGTGCTTCCCAACATCCGGACACCACGCCAGGTAAGTGTGGCGTGCTGTGGGTCTACTGTAATGTTTCTGCATTGATGACAGCTGCAGAAGTGGGGTGAAGGATCCAATGGTGCACTGGTGAGTCTCAGAGGTAAGAAAATGTTGGGAAAATCATTTTTAATGCATTTACACATTTCTTTAGGTAACAAGTTTTGAAAACGATGTCCAGTGCCACCTTATTAGGAGAACCTCTCTCACCAGTGACAGATCGCTCCTGTCACCTCACCTGCAGCTGCCATCTATTCCAGCCTATGGAGGGAGTCACTGGAGAGCCTGGGTGCAAGAGTTCACCTTTGTACAGTGATTGTCAGTGTTTGCAGCACCTCAATGCTGTCAAACACGGAGAAATCAGCTGTCAAAAAAAAAATTGAGCGTGGTCCCTTTAAGAAAACCGGCAGATGACGCGTCATCAACTGACGTCATCTGACCGGCTTCCTCTTAATTGGCCGGCAAGCCGGCTTAACAAGGTCAATTAGCGTAAAATCACGTCTGTGGGCCGGCTGCAGCTGGGGGTGGGACTGGAAGCCGGAAACCACCTGACCCGCTCCCAACCGGCATCCATTGACAAAATCGCAGCCTCAGAATCATTTAATGGTTACAGCACGGAAGAAGGCCATTCGGCCCGTCGAGCCCGTACCGGCTCTCCGCTAGAGCAGTTCAGCCAGTACCACGCCCCCGCCCTTTCCCCATAGCCCTGCAATTTTTTTTCCTTCAGGTACTTATCCAACTCCCCTTTGAAAGCCGTGATTGAATCTGCCTCCACCACCCTCTCAGGCAGTGCATTCCAGATCCTAACCACTCGCTGAGTAAAAAAGTGTTTCCTCATGTCGCCTTTGGTTCTTCTGCCAATCACCTTAAATCTGTGTCCTCTGGTTCTCGACCCTTCCGCCAATGGGAACAGTTTCTCTCTATCTACTCTATCCAGACCCCTCATGATTTTGAACACCTCTATCAAATCTCCTCTCAACCTTCTCTGCTCCAAGGAGAACAACCCCGGCTTCTCCAGTCTATCCACATAACTGAAGTCCCACATTCCTGTAATCACTCTCATGAATCTTTTTTGCTCCCTCTCTGAGGCCTTCACATCCTTCCTAAAGTGCGGTGCCCAGAATTGGACACAGTACTCCAGTTGGGGCCGAACCAGTGTTTTATACAGGTTCATCATAATTTCCACGCTTTTGTACTCTATACATCTATTCATGAAGCCCAGGATTCCGTAAGATTTTTTAACCACTTTCTCAACCTTCCCTGCCAACTTCAATGATTTGTGCACATATACCCCCAGGTCTCTCTATTCATGCACTCCCTTTAGAATTGTACCCTTTAGTTTATATTTCCTCTCTGCATTCTTTCTACCAAAATGTGGCTTATGTGGCTGGGTGTTGAATGTTGTTTGCTAATGCTCCTGTGAAGCGCCTTTGCATGTTTTACTACGTTAAAGGCGCTAGATAACAGCAAATTGTTGTTGATGCATCTGTCTGAATCACAGTCATTCTCCTTCAAAGGAATTAATTTAGGTTAATCACGGTGCTACATTGATGGGGTAGTGATCAAGTGCTATATAAATGTCAGTCCTTTTGTGTGCTTATTCTCGAAGCTTCTCCTGTTATTGAACCATTAATCATTGTAAACGATTTGCCTTTAACGATTCATACAAGACTGGCGGGCAGGAAGAGACGAGCTGGCCCATCAAGCCTGCCCGACACCATGATGGCTGGAGCATCCTGTCTGAAGACTTCTTCCCTCCCCCCTGCCACCCCCACAGCCACGTAATCTCCTGGGTGAGGCAGAGAACAAAAAATCCAGGGCCAATAACCGGAAAAAATATTCTGGGAAATTCCCCCGCGGCCCCCTCAGGCAATCGAAACCAGTCCAAGAGATCACGTGGACCGATCAAACCCTTTTATCATCTTGAAACCTTCAATAAGGTCACCTCCTCCACTCTGGTTAGAAACATAGAAAAATAGGAGCAGAAGAAGGCCATTCGGCCCTTCCAGCCTGCTCTGCCATTCAATATGATCATGGCTGATCCTTTATCTCAATACCATATTCCCACTCTCTCCCCATACCCCTTGATGCCTTTTGTGTCTAGAAATCTATCGATCTCCTTCTTAAATATATTCAGTGACTTGGCCTCCACGGCCTTCAGTGGTAGAGAATTCCACAGGTTCACCACCCTCTGAGTGAAGAAATTTCTCCTCATCTCAATCCTAAATGTCCTACCCCATATCCTGAGACTGTGACCCCTCGTTCTAGACCCCCCAGCCAGGGGAAACATCCTCCCTGCATCCAGTCTGTCTAGCCCTGTCAGAATTTTATACATTTCAATGAGATCCCCTCTCATTCTTCTAAACTCTAGTGAATACAGGCCTAGTCGACCCAATCTCTCCTCATATGGCAGTCCTGCCATCCCAGGAATCAGTCTGGTGAACCTTCGCTGCACTCCCTCTATGGCAAGTATATCCTTTCTTAGGCAAGGAGACCAAAACTGCACACAGTACTCCAGGTGTGGTCTCACCAAGGCCCTGTGTAACTGTAGTAAGACATCCTTGCTCCTGTTATCTAAATATGAGAAGTCGCACAACACCAGGTTATAGTCCAATGTGCGACTTCTCATTTTTGTCCACCCAATGTCCAACACCTTCATCTCCGCATCATGTTATCTAAATAAAGCAAGTCCAAAGTCCATATTACTCCATATTTCCTACATTACAACTGTGACTACCCTTCAAAAGTACTTCATTGGCTGTAAAGCGCTTTGGGACATCCTGAGGTCATGAAAGGTGCTGGAGAAATGCAAGTCTTTCTTTTCATATGAATCGCTTGTAATTCAATGTGTTGCATTTCATTTCCCCATGGGCTCTCCAAAGATGATCTTTATTTTTTTTTGCAGCGATGCCATCTAACCGGAATAACTGGATACAGACAGCGAAAGGAATGAATAGATACTTAAGGAAACTCTACGGCTCTTCCACGTTCAGTAAAGTCTTCTTCGGCGAAAGCGTGTCCGTCGACCTTCGGTTGATCTACGCAGAGCTTCACCTGGTCTTGAAGAACATCAAGGACCAAGCGCTGCAGAGGGTCACGTTGGCGGAACTGCTCCGCGGCCTCGACCGTGTGACCGTCGTGGAGGGCGAGGTCGGCAGTGGCAAATCCGCTCTCTTGAGGAAGGTGGCAATCCTTTGGGCGTCGGGGCGCTGCCCAGTTCTGGACAGGTTTCAGCTGGTCCTCCACCTATCGCTGCGCTCCATCAGGAGAGGCCAGGGTGTGGCCGATGCTATCAAGCGTCAGCTCTTGACACCAGACTTCACGTTGAGTGACAGCTCCTTTAAAGAGGTCATCTATCACTTGGGAAACCAGGCACTGATCTTGTTGGACGATTATGGCGAGGCTGACTCTGAGGTGCCCCTGTTTATTGAAGAGGAGTTGATCCACAAGAACCATTTGAGCAACGTCGCTATTGTCATGGGGCTCAGAACAAACAGGACTGCAAGTGTCAGGCAGTTTGCCAAAGCCATCATCTCCATCAGAGAGTTCCCATTGTACAGCTCACTTGACATACTGAAGACACTGTTCTCACATGACATACCCCGCCTGCGGAAACTAGTCTACCAACTCGGCTGGTCTGAAACTTTGAAAGGCGTCTTGAAAACCCCACTTTTCGCCCTCGCCGTTTGCCGAATGTGGGTCCAATTCCCTCAGGAGGATTCGTTCAACTGCCTCGCGATATTTAAAGCCTTCCTGGGTTACAATGTGCAGAAGCATCGCCAAGGAGGGAAGGGCCAGGCTGCCGTGTCCTCTTGCGGCCAGCTCGCCTTGATGGGGGTTTTGGAATCGCGCTTTGAGTTTGTGGACGAGGAGCTGTCTCAAGCTGGGGTAGACGCGGAGGACGCGCTCAGGCTCGGCCTGCTCAGCAAGTTTACTGCACAGAGACTTAAGCCAGTCTACAGGTTCTTCCACACCTCCTACCAGGAGTATTTAGCGGGGAAACGGCTGAGTGAGCTGCTAGCATCGGATGTCACCGAGCTGCAGGCCAAGGGGCTTGACTACCTCAGCCGCATCGACACATTCCTCAACGTCTTCACCCGGTATGAGTTTTTCTTGCACTACGCCGCTGGCTCGTCGGCCACGGCGGCATCACAAATCGTTTCGCACTTGCTCGACATGACCCAGAGGACGTCGTCGTTCGACAGCCAGGCCGATGGCAGCAGCTATCTGGAACGCCACCCTGAACTCGCCTTGACGGCAGACTACTTCATCCAGCTCTCCCAGGTTTTGAGCCCCGAAGGATTCTTCGACCAGGTTAGCGAAAGAGTGCTGGAGTTTGCCGTACGATGTGCTGCGGATAGCCAGGCGACAGCTGAGACTGCATCGTTGATCTTGAAGTTTCTGCGGGGGAGACCTTTAGCCTTTGAAACGTCCGCGCTGAGGCAGCGGAACATGTTGACCTTTATCAAAATGTACCCGGAGACCTTGAGCATCGTGAGCCACCTTCAGCTCTTAATAACTGGGAAGAAGGACATCAGTCCGATGAGTTATTCCGAAATGGCAGAGTGCATGGGTAACTTTGGGGCGCCAAATGTGGAGGAAGAGTATGTGGCTGCATTTCAATCATTGAGCGAGACAATGGAGAAGAGCCAAGAACGACTGGAACAGATCAACAACTTCTCCTATCTGATCAGCAAGCACATTTCACCTTCTTTCATGGTACCCTTCGTTTTATTACCTGAACGCTACAAGACCCCGAAGCTCAAACTTACCGTCAGCCAGGTTGATACCTTGCAGGAAGGCGACTTGAAGAGTCTGTCGACGCTGTGCGCTCTTTCTGAACACATTGAGCTCACTCTTGGGGACAGTCGCGGTGTCCTCGGAGAGATGCAGCCAGTTATCGAGTTGCACAGGGAACGATTCAAGTCATTGACGGTAAATAAAAACGGGTTGAGCGAAGAGGAACAGGAACTGGTCAGTTCAATGTGTATGCTAGAATCTCTGGAGCTGTCTTTCAACGATGGTCAGTTTCCAGGTATGGAATACTATGTATTTTTTGAAACTTTAGTTAACTCCCTTGTTGCAGTAACCATCACATTTCCACCAAACATAGCTTGGTCCACTAGCCATTTGATGATTCTTGTTTAAGGAACTCTGTCCCCCACCCAAAGCCCCTGCTGTCCTTTGTTGATGCACAAAGGGATCTGGGTGTCCTTGTACACCAGTCACTGAAAGCAAACATGCAGGTGCAGCAAGCAGTTAGGAAGGCAAATGGCATGTTGGCCTTCATTGCAAGAGGATTTGAGTACAGGAGCAAGGATGTCTTACTACAGTTATACAGGGCCTTGGTGAGACCACACCGGAGTACTGTGTGCAGTTTTGGTCTCCTTACCTAAGAAAGGATATACTTGCCATAGAGGGAGTGCAGCGAAGGTTCACCAGACTGATTCCTGGGATGGCAGGATGGTCGTATGAGCAGAGATTGGGTCGACTAGGCTTGTATTCACTAGAGTTTAGAAGAATGAGAGGGGATCTCGTGGAAACGTATAAAATTCTGACCGGGCTAGACAGACTGGATCTCTTCTTCTTCTTAGGCAGTCCCTCGGAACCGAGGATGACTTGCTTCCACATTAAAAATGAGTTCGCAGGTGATTGATGAGTCCAATGCGGGACCTACAGTCTCTGTCACAGGTGGGGCAGACGGTGGTTGAAGGGGCAGGTGGGTGGGGTGCTTGGCTTGACGTGCGCTCCTTGCGCTGCTTGCGCTTGGCTTCCGCTTGCTCCCGGCGTAGAGACTCGAGGTGTTCGGCACCTTCCTGGATGCTTCTCCTCCACTTTGTGCGGTCTTGGGCCAGGGATTCCCAGGTGTCGGTGGGGGATGTTACACTTTTTCAAGGAGGCTTTGAGGGTGTCCTTGAAGCGTTTCCTCTGCCCACCTGGGGCTCTCTTGCCATGCCGGAGCTCCGAGTAGAGCGCTTGTTTTGGGAGTCTCGTATTGGGCATGCAGACAATGTGACCCGTCCATCGGAGCTGATCGAGCGTGGTCAAAGCTTTGATGCTGGGGATGTTGGCCTGAGCAAGAACACTGACGTTGGTGCGCCTATCCTGCCAATGGATTTGCAGGATTTTGCGGAGGCAGCATTGGTGGTACCTCTCCAGTGCTTTGAGGTGCCTGCTGTATATGGTCCATGTCTCTGAGGCATACAGCAGGGCGGGTATCACTGCTGCTCTGCAGACCATGAGCTTAGTGCCAGGTTTGAGGTACTGGATGCAGGGAGGATGTTTCCCCTGGCTGGGGGTTCTAGAATGAGGGGTCACAGTCTCAGGGTACAGGATAGGACATTTAGGACTGAGATGAGGAGAAATGTCTTCACTCAGAGGGTGGTGAACCTGTGGAATTCTCTACCACAGAAGGCTGTGGAGGCCAAGTCACTGAATATATTTAAGAAGGAGATCGATAGATTTCTAGACACAAAAGGCATCAAGGGGTGTGGGGAGAGAGCGGGAATATGGTATTGAGATAGAGGATCAGCCATGATCATATTGAATGGCGAAGCAGGCTTGAAGGGCCGAATGGCCAACTCCTGCTCCTATTTTTCTATGTTTCTTCTATGTTTCTAGGTCCCAGAAAGGGCCCACTTGCCCTCCTTTTCGTGCTGAACTTTCATAGAGTGTGGAAGATGCCTGAATTGTAACAGGAATAAATATTCTTCTGAGAGGTATTTTTATTCTTGTCTGAGTGACTGTTAACTTTCTCCCTGATTATCGTTTACAAAAGCTTCCCCACTACCGAGGTTAAACTGAAATCAAAGATTGGCAGGCAAAACTGTAATCGAACAATGGGCTGCCTTTAACATAGAAACATAGAAACATAGAAAATAGGTACAGGAGTAGACCATTCGGTCCTTCGAGCCTGCACCGCCATTCAATGCGTTCATGGCTGAACATGCTACCTCAGTACCCCATTCCTGCTTTCTCGCCATACCCCTTGATCCCCCTAGTTGTGAGTGTTATATCTAACTCCCTTTTGAATATATTTAGCGAGCTGGCCTCAACAACCTTCTGTGGAAGAGAATTCCATAGATTCAACACTCTCTGGGTGAAGAAGTTCCTCCTCAGCTCAGTCTTAAATGGCTTCCCCTTAATCCTTAGACTGTGACCACTGGTTCTAGTTTTCCCTAACATTGGGAACATTCTGCCCGCATCTAATTTGTCTAAACCAGTCAGGATTTTAAATGTCTCTATAAGATCCCCCCTCATTCTTCTGAACTCCAGAGGATACAAGTTCAGTTGACCCAATCTTTCTTGATATGTCAGTCCGGCCATCCCAGGAATCAATCTAGTGAACCTTCGCTGCACTCCCTCAATAGCAAGAATGTCCTTCCTTAAGTTAGGAGACCAAAACTGCGCACAATACTCCAGGTGTGGCCTCACCAAGGCCCTGTACAACTGTAGCATCACCTCCCTACTCCTGTACTCAAATCCCCTTACTATGAAGGCCATCATTCCGTTTGCTTTCTTGACTGCCTGCTGCACTTGCATTCCCACCTTCAGTGACTGATGTACCATGACGCCCAGGTCTCGTTGCACCTCCCCTTTCCCTAATCTGCCACCATTCAGGTAATAGTCCGCCTCTCTATTTTTACCACCAAAGTGGATAACCTCACATTTATCCACATTGTACTTCATCTGCCATACATTTGCCCATTCACCCAATCTGTCCAAGTCACTCTGTAGCCTCCTAGCATCCTCATCATTGTTCACACTGCCTCCCAATTTAGTGTCATCCGCAAATTTGGAGATATTACATTTAATCCCTTCGTCCAAATCATTAATATATAATGTAAACAGCTGGGGTCCCAGCACCGAACCCTGCGGTACCCCGCTGGTCACTGCCTGCCATTCTGAAAAGTACCCATTTACTCCTACTCTTTGTTTCCTGTGTGCCAACCAGTTCTCAATCCACGTCAACACATTACCCCCAATCCCATGTGCTTTAACTTTGCTCACCAATCTCTTGTGTGGGACCTTGTCGAAGGCCTTCTGAAAGTCCAAATACACCACATCTACTGGTTCCCCCCTGTCCACCCTATTGGAAACATCCTCAAAAAATTCCAGAAGATTTGTCAAGCATGATTTCCCTTTCACAAATCCATGCTGACTTGGACCTATCATGTCGCCACTTTCCAAATGGTCTGTTATAACATCTTTAATAATTGCTTCCATCATTTTACCCACGACCGATGTCAGGCTGACCGGTCTATAATTCCCTGCTTTCTCCCTCCCTCCTTTTTAAAAAGAGGGGTTACATTGGCCACCCTCCACTCCATCGGAACTGATCCAGAGTCTAAGGAATGTTGGAAAATGATCGTCAATGCATCCACTATTTCCAAGGCCACCTCCTTAAGTACTCTGGGATGCAGACCATCAGGCCCCGGGGATTTTTCAGCCTTCAGTCCCATCAATTTCCCCAATACCTTTTCCCGACTAATAAGGATTTCCCTCAGCTCCTCCCTCTTACCAGATCCTCTGACCCCTTTTATTTCCGGCAGGTTGTGTGTGTCCTCCACAGTAAACACCGAACCAAAGTACTTGTTCAATTGAAATGCCATTTCCTTGTTCCCCATTACGACTTGCCCTGTTTCCGACTGCAGGGGACCTACGTTTGTTTTTACTAACCTCTTTCTTTTTACATATTTATAGAAGCTTTTGCAGTCCATTTTAATGTTCTCTGCAAGCTTCCTTTCATATTTTATTTTCCCTGCCCTAATCAAACCCTTCGTCCTACTTTGCTGAGTTTTGAAGTTCTCCCAGTCCCCGGGTTTGCTGCTACTTCTGGCCAATTTGTAGGCAACTTCCTTGGTTTTAAAACTATCCCTGATTTCCCTTGTTAGCCATGGTTGAGCCACCTTCCCTTTTTTATTTTTACACCAGACCGGGATGTACAATTGTTGTAGTTCATCCATGCGATCAATAAATGTCTGCCATTGCCCTTCCACTGATAGCCCCTTAAATGTCGCTTGCCAATTTAAGCTCGCCAATTCACGCCTCATACCATCAAAGTTGCCCTTATTTAAGTTCTGGACCATGGTCTCTGACTTAACTGTTTCCTTCTCCATCCTAATGTAGAACTCCACCATACTATGTTCACTCTTCCCCAGGGGGCCTCGTACCACAAGATTGCTGATTAGTCCTTCCTCATTACACAACACCCAGTCCAGGATGGCCTCCCCTCGAGTTGGTTCCTCAACATATTGGTTTAGGAAACCATCCCTTAAACACTCCAGGAAAACCTCCTCCACCGTATTGCTTCCAGTTTGAGTAGTCCAATCTATATGCATATTAAAGTAAGAATAAACCCAGCCACTACAAGTCGCTTCACAAGAGTGTTATCAAACAAAATTTGACACTGAGCCACATAAGGCTCATAGGAGGGATGACCAAAAATTTGGTCAGAGAGGTAGGTTTTAAGGGGCGTCTTAAAGGAGGAGAGAGGTTTAGGGAGGGAATTCCAGAGCTGAAGGCACGGCCGCCAATGGTGGAGCGATTCAAATCGAGGAGGCACAAGAGGCCAGAATTGGAGGAGCGCAGAGATCTCGGAGGTTTGCAGGGCTGGAGGAGATAGAGATAGAGAAGGGGGCGAGGCCATGGAGGGATTTGAAAGCAAGCATGAGAATTTTAAAATTTGAGTCGTTGCCGGACCGGGAGCCAATGTAGGTCAGCGAGCACAGTGGGGTAATGGGTGAACGGGACTTGGTGCGAGATAGGACACGGGGCAGCAGAGTTTTGGATGAGCTCAAGTTTATGAAGAGTGGAAAATGGCCAGGAGAGTTGGAAAAGCACTCAAGATGAATTTCCAAATGATCTGTGTGCCAGGTCAGTTCTGTGGTGCGTGGAGGGTGTATTTCCTTTTAATAATGAAGTAACAAGTGGAACTTTTTTTTCCGTAGAGTACCTGCTCAGCTGTTTGGACAAATTGGGTCACCTGAAAGAGCTGAAGATTGAGGTCAGACCTCCACAGAGGATCATCGACCAAATCCCCGAGAGCTTCGCAAACCTGCACAATATTGAAAAACTCGTTCTCTCTGGAATCAACTTAGTGGAAGATTCTTCAAAATTAGGTCACCATTATCCCAGCCCAGCTTTAGGAACTAAGCTAGCCACTTGATGCTCTTGATTATCTTAGAGGGACAAGTCAACCCTATCTAGTTCAGTGACTTATGGAGAATTGCTGTAAAGATTTTTGTTAATACTTTAGCCCCGGAAGGATATATTAGCCTTGGAGGGAGTGCAGCGTAGGTTTACCAGAATGATACCCGGACTCCAAGGGTTAAGTTACGAGGAGAGATTACACCAATTAGGGTTGTATTCCCTAGAATTTAGAAGGTTAAGCGGTGATCTGATCAAAGTTTTCAAGATATTCAAAGGAACAGATAGGGTAGATAGAGACAAACTATTTCTGCAGGTTGGGGAGTCTAGGACTAGGGGGCATCATCTAAAAATTAGAGCCAGAAGTTTCAGGAGTGAAATTAGGAAACACTTCTACACACAAAGGTTGGTAGAAATTTGGAACTCTCTTCCACAAATGCCAGTAGATGCTAGATCAATTGTTAATTTTAAATCTGAGATTGATAGCTTTCTGTTAACCAAAGGTATTAAGGGATATGGGCCAAAGATGGGTATATGGAGTTAGGTCGCAGATCACCTATGATCTCATTGGATGGCGGAGCAGGCTCGAGGGGCTGATTGGCCTCCTCCTGTTCCTATGTTCCTAAAAAGAGTTTCAGGAATTAGCAGATCAATTAAGCAGCAGTACATAGGAACAGGAGGAGGCCATTCAGCATCTCGAGCCTGTTCCGCCAGTCAGTTACATCATGGCTGATCTGCACCTTTACTCCATTTACCTGCCTTGGTTCTGTAACCCTTGCCTAACAAAAATCTATCAATCTCAGTTTTGAATTTTTCAATTGACCCCCCAGCCCCAACAGCTTCTTGAGGGCGAACAGAACTCGAAGAACAGATTTGGATCCATTATTGGAGATAAATTGGCTGAGGCAGGGACCATTGCATCTTTGAAGATAAAAGTGGCTACATATTTGCAGCAGGACAGTGAGATTAGTTTTGGGTTGCTCCAGCAAAGGGCCAGCACAGAGACGATGGGCCAAGTGGACTGTTTCTATACGTTAAACTTCCATGGCTTTATGCTTTTACGGTAGGATTGAGTGGGGTTTAAAATGGAAACCATGTCATCTGTGGATTAATGGGTAGCACGCTCGCCTCTGAGTCAGAAGGTTTGTGGGTTCCAGTCCCACTCCAGGGACTTGAGCCCATAAAGCTAGGCTGACACGCCCAGTGCAGTACTGAGGGAGCGCCGCACTGTCGGAGGGGCGGTACTGAGGGAGCGCCGCACTGTCGGAGGGGCAGTACTGAGGGAGCGCCGCACTATCGGTGGGGCAGTACTGAGGGAGCGCCGCACTGTCGGTGGGGCAGTACTGAGGGAGCGCCACATTGTCGGAGGGGCAGTACTGAGGGAGCGCCGCACTGTCGGAGGGGCGGTACTGAGGGAGCGCCGCACTGTCGGAGGGGCATTACTGAGGGAGCGCTGCAATGTCGGAGGGGCAGTACTGAGGGAGCCCCGCACTGTCGGTGTGGCAGTACTGAGGGAGCGCCGCACTGTCGGAGGGGCAGTACTGAGGGAGCGCCGCAATGTCGGAGGGGCAGTACTGAGGGAGCACCGCACTGTCGGTGGGGCAGTACTGAGGGAGCACCGCACTGTCGGTGGGGCAGTACTGAGGGAGCACCGCACTGTCGAAGGGGCAGTACTGAGGGAGCGCTGCACTGTCGGAGGTGCCGTCTTTCAGATGCGATGTTAAACCGAGGCCCTGTCTGCTCTCTCAGGTGGACGTAAATGATCCCATGACACTATTTCGAAGAAGAGCAAGGGAGTTATCCCTGGTGTCCGGGCCAATATTTATCCCTCAACCAACAAAACAAAAACAGATTCTCTGGTCATTTTAACATTGCTGTTTGTGGGAGCTTGCTGTGCGTAAATTGGCTGCCGCGTTTCCCACATTACAAGAGTGACTCCTTTTCAAAAAGTACTTCATTGGCTGTAAAGCGCTTTGAGATGTTCTGAGGTCATGATAGGTGCTATATAAATGCAAGTCTTTTCCATTTTTCATGGAAAATGA
This sequence comes from Squalus acanthias, assembly GCA_030390025.1. Lineage (NCBI taxonomy): Eukaryota > Metazoa > Chordata > Chondrichthyes > Squaliformes > Squalidae > Squalus > Squalus acanthias. The sequence continues at coordinate 10,015,210 of JASTWF010000029.1, read as the reverse complement.
AGGAATGGTGGAGATACTACATGAGTACTTTCTGTTGTTTTTAACATGGGAACATATACGAATCTTTAAAAGTGAGAGGATAGGTTAATGAAACTTTAGAAACAGTATCTGGAATCTTAGGTTTTATAAATGGGGTGACAGATTGCAAAGCAAAGAGGTAAGGCCTCAGGCAGAATATTGAGCCCAGTTTAGGATTAGGGTTAAGGTTTAGGGTAGAGTTAAAGGTTAGGGTTAGGGTTTAGGGTTAAAGTTGGCGTTTAGGGTTAGTGGTTAGATGTTAGTGTTAGGGATTAGTTTTAGGCTTAGGTGTTAGGGTATTAAGGTTGGAGATAGTGCTCAGGTTGGGGGTCCAAAAATCTATTGATCTCAGCCTTGAATACACTCAACGACTGAGCATCCACAGCCCTCTGGGGTAGAGAATTCCAAAGACACACAACCCTCTGAGTGAAGATATTTCTCCTCATCTCAGTCCCAAATGGTTGACTCCTTCGGGTTAGAGTTAGGTGTTGTGATGTTCGGGTGGGTTAGTGTTAGGTGTTGTGGTGTTCGGGTTAGGTGTTGTGATGTTAGGGCGGGTTAGGGTTAAGTGTTGTGGTGTTAGGGTTAGGGGTTGTGGTGTTAGTGTTCGGTGTTGTGATGTTAGGGTGGGTTAGGGTTAGGTGTTGTGGTGTTCGTGTTCGGTGTTGTGATGTTAGGGTGGGTTAGGGTTAGGTGTTGTGGTGTTAGTGTTAGGTGTTGTGATGTTAGGGTGGGTTAGGTTTAGGTGTTGTGGTGTTAGGGTTAGGTGTTGTGGTGTTAGTGTTAGGTGTTGTGATGTTAGGTTTGGTTAGGTTTAGGTGTAGTGGTGTTAGGGTTAGGTGTTGTGGTGTTAGTGTTCGGTGCTGTGATGTTAGGGTGGGTTAGGGTTAGGTGTTGTGGTGTTAGTGTTAGGTGTTGTGATGTTAGGGTGGGTTAGGGTTAGGTGTTGTGGTGTTAGGGTTAGGTGTTGTGGTGTTAGGGTTAGTGTTCGGTGTTTTGGTGTTAGGGTGGGTTAGGGTTAGGGTGAGTGTTAGTGTTTAGGGTTAGTGTTTAGAGTTAGTGTTAGTGTTAGGTGTTTTAGAGTTTGGGTTAGGGTTAGGGTTAGGTGTGTTAGGGTTAGGGTTAGGTGTTGTGGTGTTCGGGTTAGGTGTTCGGGTTAGTGTTAGGTGTTTTGGTGTTAGGGTTAGGTTTAGAGTTAGGGTTAGTGTGGTGTTAGGGTTAGGTGTTAGTGTTTGGTGTTTTGGAGTTAGGGAAGGTTTGGTGTTAGGGTTAGTGTTAGGTGTTGTGGTGTTCGGGTTAGTGTTAGGTGTTGTGTTAGGGTTAGTTGTTTTGGTGTTAGGGTTAGGGTGGACGCTAGTGGCTTTAGTTAGAAACCGTTTAATATTTTAATATTAGTATCAACCCATTGTGAGCAGCAGAAACCTTTATTGACAATGCGGTGGTCACTGGATGCGCCCATCAAGAAATGAATCAGATCGGGGGAGTTATCTAGTCCAAACTTAAAATGCATCCCACAAATCCTTGTCTCCGGCTAATGTGAAAAATATTCTGCTTTCCAGCTCGGTTTCTTCGGAATTTTCCCAGCCTCCGAATCTTCCACCTGTCGTGCAACAGCTGCCCGGGGTTTGGGGAACTGATCAGCGCCGTGACATCGTGCTCACACTTGGAAGAACTGGTACTGAGTTGTTTCCATCTGTCCCCGACGGAAATCGCCTCATTCGGTCAGTTACGCAGCAACAGATAATGATTTACACAGCTCTTATTTTCTTTTTTTTTTTGCCACGTTCGGTCTGTTCTCTCCCGGGGCTGATTTTGGAGGGGGGGTGGGAGGTCAGATTCACAGGTTGGGCCTCCTAGTCATGTCAGGGCCCGAGCTATTCTTCATGTGTGGCCTAGACAGTGTGTGTTGGCAACTTAATTGTGGACGACACTTTATCCATCCTGTGGCAAACTCTCTCTCTCACACACACACACACACACACACACATAGATACACACACACACACACACTCACACACACACACACACACACACTATCACACTCACAGACAGACACACACACACTC